>CAKNXH010001664.1:338636-362958 GCA_932178445.1 Andricus quercusramuli | reverse complement strand
AGGAGCAGGAAAATAGACGCCACGCCAAGCATGCGAAATGCGTCAATTATAAGTTTTTATTAAGTGAAATTATATCTTATTTAACCTGCTCTATTTATTAAACCTAATTTAACATATTCTCAACCATATTCGAGGTTAGTACATCTCATCATATACTCTTGTTAATGTTATTCACCGCACAGTCATATAGTCGGGGTTCTCGTCTCGCGACACCTATAACCTATACAACTCTTCACATTATGATTGGATCGCAATTAGGTTATTTCACAGCAAATGAAACAAGAGTTTCGTATGTTTCAGTATTAAATGTAAATTTTTGTATAGTCTCATGATAAGAAACAAAATTATATATATATTTATTATTGCTTTAGTCCTTCTATATTTTAGTCTGCGATAACGCTTTCTTCAAGCCCACGTTTTGGCTTACGGCTAGTTTTAGACAGTATAGCAGTTACATTCAAGCCCACATTCTGGCTTGCGACTACTTTTCAGCCCATGCAACGTCTCAACTTTAGTTTCTCAATCGCTTTCTTTTAAAGCCTTAATCCTATTCTAGTTTTTAGCAAATGCTGTCTTCTTTTTGTTACACCTTAAAACAAGCCCATATTTGGTATTGTATTAAGACTTTTTTTTTCTGTGTTTCTCCTGACACTTGACTGCTTCAAAATATAGTTCTGATTCTATTATTGAATTTTACTCTTGTTCACATGCAGAGCAAAAATCAAAGGTCAGGAATTACAGCGGAAAAAAGTGGCATTTGATGACAATAATGATTGGTATTTAAATGCTAATGCCGGCCTCATTGATCAATTAGCCTTTGTTGCGACGCGACGAGGGTGGAGGTGCGAGGATGAGCACACTCACAAACGCATCAGTCGGTTTTCATCAAAGACTGTTCTCTGCATTGTCACGTGCCATGAGGCAGGAGTTGGTTAATGCTCCATGGCAAATGTGATCGCTGATCGGGATACGAAATGTAAAGGATAGAAAGCTGAATTTCTACTCTTTGATCCAGGATGATCTCCCTAATTTGAATTTTCAATCATCCTAAATTACGATCAGGATCCGATGATGACGTTTACTGTTGTACTATTCAATTTAATTTTTATATTCATGAAACAATATTAGAAAAGTACATTGAACCTTTAAGGGTAATACAGTTTGTTACTTGGAAGTATTTTTTACAATAAACATTATAACAAGTTTTTAAAGGTAATGAAATCAAGTTTTTCCCAGTAGATTTTTCTGTACATCAAATAATGAAATAACCGTTCGCTACATGTAAAAAACTAAACCATTTGTTATTGAATTGATCGGTTGGGTGCAATAACGGTGTTTTTGCATTTTCAGACGTTACTTGTTTTTTTGTTGTTCTTATTTTAGTTATGTACAAAACAAATGAAAAATAAGTGGCTTTTAAAAACGCAAGAACACTTTGATTGCACCCAACCTTTTAATTATAAACAATTCTAAAATTGGTTTATGGCAGTCTATAAACAAGAAGTTTCTTTAATGGCTGTGTCTAGTCGTCCCGAAAAATTGGGGGAGTTAGGAAAGGGGATGGACAAATTAAAAAAGAATTCCAGGTTTTCAAGATTTTCAAGGTCACTAGATACCCTGTATAAAACTACCATTCTAATTGTAGGACAACAATTTTGCAAGGTGATTTTCTAGATTTGCAACGTCTACCAGCATTACCCCGGTTTAGCGTAATTTGCATTTTTAGAATAAAATAGAAGCCATCAAGTTTGAAATGGCTTGAGGTTGTTTCGGGAAACATCTTGGACCAAATGCAAGTACAAAGATCTGCGAGCAAAGCGGAATTTTCACGAGCTTCTTGAGAGCACTGAGAAAAGTTCATACGGGGTCGAAGGTAGGTACTGGGTACCGTAAAGCAGAATTTACGGAGCCAGTCAGTGTTTGGTGTGTCAGTATATTTCAGAGGCGAGTGCAAAACTGATCTGCATTGCAGATCACGTGCTCGGCTACGTGCCTCACCCCGGCGCTGGCAGGAATAAAGGAGAAGACGTATGGAAATGTCGCCAGTTATTCCGAACCGTTTCCCTCGTTAGGGTTTATCGCGGTGGCCATAACGTATTCTCAGAGCATTCGCATCCCACTATTCGCCAATATTTGCAATTTGGACAAATGCTTACCTGGCAGGCTTGAAGTACTCACACAGGTAGTCAAACCTCGGGTCAGGTACTGGTACTCGACGTGCTTGAACAAAAAAGTAAATTATTTGGTTAGAGCAATTGATCAAAAAGAAGGTCTAATTCATCCCATTTAATTAAAATTTGTCTGTCAAACGTACAAAATTCATGTTGAACTGTTAGAACTAATGAAGCTTCCTATATCCGTTAACATCTGGCTGGGCGAAGTTCTTTTAAATTTAACATTACTGCTGTGTTTTGAAACCTGGGATATCCTACTTAAATCAATCGATTCAAAACTTTCAACTTTCAAGCTTTCTATTTTAGTAATTTTTTTCTTCTTGACCTTATTTTCCTTGATCAGAGTCACGAAAGGATTGATTTTATTCTTCATATTTTGAATAACAATCCGCAACATTTTGGAACGTCCTTCCATGCGTTCAATGACACCTTCGTAAATAGCAACTTCGTTCAAATTGCATGTTGAATTGTGAATTTTCAAATAGCATCCTAAATATATTGCTGCTGTCGTAGATGCTGAAAGACCTATTAACTTAGGCCTTAAAATTCCAAGATAGTTCACTCCCTTGATGATCAAAGATGCTACAGTTTGTTCCAAAAAACCTAAATTCGGCAGATTTTTTACTTGCATTGGTGGTAAGGTTTTAAGAAAATGAATTTCAACTTCGGAGTAGTATAAACTTCGTGCCATGAATCTATCCCGGCATTCTATTGTGCAGAAAAGGTATAGACGATCTTTAAATAGAAGAGCTATGTCCGGTTTTCCAGCTACCATTTTTCGATAAGGGAGACTTTCGACGTAAGTGACAAGACAATATCCACCGGATTTTAATCTCCTTGCCCAACAAGGATGTTCAACATCGACTGTCTCTTTCAAAATTTGTGGGTAATCTCTTGGCATTTCTTTTTTCAGATTGTCAAGCGGATTATTACCGAAAATATCTACATGTTTTGAACAAACCCAGTAAAAGTGGTTTCTAAACTGAAAAGCACCTTTACGATCCAAAGGAATAGAAGATGATTTCAAAACATCTTCTATATTAATACAGACTGGACAGAAGGTTTGGTAAATACTTTCTCGTTTTCTAAATTCGTAAGGAGATACACACAAGTCTTCAAGATGATGAACCTTATCGTAATTAGCTTCACGAAAATATTTTTTAATAGCTGAAAATCGGGAACGCACTGCTTCGTCTGCGCGAGTCCAAACGCCCCATTTGCATCTGGTTGCATCTATCTTGATAATATTTGCCGCAAATCCAGAGAGCCAATCGCGGAATAATTTTTCACCAAGTTTCCAGATTTCGAATTGATGTGTTACAAACTCCGGAGAAAAAATTGATGGTTTTTTTATTTCCTGTGCGTTATATTCTAGACATTCTAGAGAGAATTCTATGTCTGCATCTAAATCAATGACGATCATGGGTTTGATTCCTAGAAGAGTCAATTCTTCTGCTTCTGATTGCCTAACTGGAAACCCATCAAGAATATAACCCAAAGATTCTGATTGTGGATCAAATGAATAGAGATCAACCGCTCGAGCCATTTGCTCATCAGTAACCACATTTCCTTCCTGAAGGTTTCTTTTTATCGAAAGTGATAAATCAGTCCAAGAAAATTTCTCCAAAGTGTGTCGAAGTGATTCCCCTCGAGTTATGATTTTTAAACCATACGTTCTTGCAAATCTTTGTGCTAAAGTCGTTTTTCCACATTTTGGAGGACCTATAATTGATATTTTTATTGGTATCAAAGGTGAACAGGAATCCTGATTCAAATACTTCAACGGGTCTTTTTTGAAAGACTCAATAGCTTCTTTTCCAGAGAGGAAGTAAACATATTGACGGTGCAGTATAGGGAAAATCTGGCCCTGAGCTTCCATTGGTAAGAACATGTGAAAGGGTACTTTTCTTTCATAGATTTGTACTGGACAGTTTCGACCGAAGGAACTCAAGAAATAATAACCAGAATTCAAAAGATTTTCAGCTGTTTCAATAGTGATTTCGTAAGTTCTTTCCAGAATTGAAGAATTCCTATGAAGGTACGGATCAAGAATTGTTAAAATATGACAAAAAAGATGCACTGCCTCTTTTTCAGAATTAATCTCAATCCAAGGTATTGATTCCTTCTTCATTCGATCTCGAGTTTTTTGTAAATGTTGACTGCTACTTTCGTAGGCTTCCTTTACTTTTCTGGATATACGTTCCCTGGCTACATCTTCATATTCCCAGTCAGAAAAAGGCTTTGGTTCGGAATTCATTTGAAGATATAGTTCTTCTAATTCTATTCTCTCTACTGCTTCTTGTGGAACAGAATGCAGGTCTTCAGAAGATAATTTCTGTAATTCTAATTCTGCATCTTTCTCAGATAGTAAAATTTCTGATTCATTTTGGGAAACTAGAGAAGGAGGGGGATTATGAAGACCAACATCATCAGATTCAGAAACGTCTTCTTCGAAGGAAGCTTTGTGTCTTCTTCTTTCTCTTATTCTTTTTTTTATCCAATTTTCTTTTATGCGGTTGAACTCCTCAAGTTCTTTTTCAAATCTGATTTCGTCTTTTAGTTTATTCTGATCTTCCTTGGCTTTCCAGGAATCTAGTAAAGATCGAAGTAGCCTCTCCTTAGCTAACTCCAAACTGCACCGGAGTTCGATTATAATTTCTGGAACTGCATACTTTGTCAACATTGTTTCTACATCTTCAGTGCAATTTGGAAAAGAATCAAAGATGATACCATGTTCTTCAAAAGGAGGTTTGAAGTACTTTAATAAGGTTTCCTTTAGAATTGAATCCGGCAGCTTTCCACCATTTTTCATGTAATTTCTAACAACGGATTGTGTGAAATCTTTATCAATCACAAATCTCTGATGATCAGATTTTAGATGATCAAGCTTTTGATCATCAGTTTCTTTGTCATCAGCTGACTCTACATCTTCTAAATTATTTAGATCACCTTCAGGAATCTCCGTATTTTTGATATTATACGAATCTTCATGTTTCCAACCCACTACTCCAATGCCTAACTCTATCATATAATCATCGATTTTTTCAAAGAAGTCTATATGTGCCAAACCACATTCTTTAGAAATCGCCCTGGCCATTGTGCTTTTACCACTTCCGGGAGGTCCAACAATACAAAGTCTAATTGGAGGAATTTTTATAAGGGGTTCTTTCCAAGGAAGAGAAAAGTCATTGGAATTTTTAACAAATTCGTCACGAGCCTTTTCGCTTGAGAGAAGATAAATTTTATTTCCGAGAAGGGTATTTAAATTTTCTTGACCTTTCCACAAAACTCCGTGACGCATTAAAGCTACTGGACAGTAGATGCTAGTGTCTCCTAATCGACGATTGTCTGTTGGAACTTCTTTAAATTTTACAGAGTCTTCATCCTCTTCTTCCATTTCATAATCCTCTTCTTCCTCCTCTAAATTTTCAGGTTCCTTTAACGTAGAATCTCGAAGATCCCAAATTTCCTCCTCCCTTTCCTCGTCACTCATTTTACTAACAATCAACTGGAACTCCTTATAAAGATGTTTAGAAACAGATTCAAACACATCAGTTTTCAAATTACATAAGAAAGCTTCCTTTCCCAATTCTCTCAACTTGTTTTGAAAAATTTGCAAATTCTTTTCAAATTCTTTAATAGATTTGATATACTCGGGTAAGGTCCTCAATTTAGAAGTTTTAGTATAATTATCTGTATTCTCTTCATTCCCTTTACTGAAATAGTTTAACCCAGGTTCAATATCTGCTATTCTATGTTCACCAACATCTGCAATATCATATTCTTGATAATCTACTTGACAGTCATTTATTCGACGCCAGTTCTTAATTAAATGATGGTATGGTACCTCTTCAAATAAAATGATCACATCATCGATTTCTAAACCAGATTCAATAATTCCGAACCAAATTACCGGATCCAAGTACATGTTATCAAGAATCCAACCACTATACCCTCTGATTTCAATATTGCGGATTATCATTTTCACTTTATCTTCAGGAGAAATATTGATTGGTTTGTTTCTCAAGAATTTTAGCCTATCTTCTAACATTCTTATAACTTCTGGATCATGCTCAGTTAGTTCTGGAACTGGTTGCTCCGGAATTTTTAGATAATCTGGAGCATAAGTATCAATCATAGATTCGTCTTCGCTGAAAATGTCCAGATTTTCATCATCATCAGGAAGCTGGATATCATATTTCAGAAGAGTTTGTCGTATGTTTTCAATTTCCTCAGAGTTATTTCGAGAATTCTTCCAAATTTCTAAACGAACTAAGATCTCTTTTACTTTCAAAGTCCATGTTTTTAATTCATCAAGTCTTTTTGTCTCCCTTAGCTTTCGTTCTTTTTCAAGAATCTCAGTTGCATCCTTGATTACGCTGTCAAGATTTTGGCGCATCGCAGTTGCAATTATCTCCTGAATTTGTTCCTCGATCAATTCCTCCTCGAGTCTTTGAATATCAATTACTGTTCCTTCTAAATGTTTCCCTAATTTGTTACTCAAGTCAGTTTTGCCAGACAATCGAGGACCAATTACTGCGATTTTGCAACTTGGTCTAGGGTTTGGAGGTAGAAGATATGTTCTTGGATTTTCGATAAAAAAATCTTCTGCTTCTTGCGATGATAAAAAATAAAGACAATTCATAAAACGAATCACATGTTTAAAATCTCCCACGACTTTTCGACCTTTGGCGAGTTCAACTGGACAGTAGAACTTCCAATTCGATAATCTCCATCGAAATCTGGGAGAGACTGTACCTCTCCTAGATAATTCATTAAAAATTTCTTCCTTTGTTTTTCCTTCGAATTCGTTATTTTCGAAATTCGCCGATTCTAATAATTTCTTTGGAACTATAACCCTAGGTAGCGGCAAAATTCTCAATTTTAAACTAACTATCCGAAACATCATCTCTGGTGAAGTTCTTCCATCGACTCGTATTACATTCTGAGGGTTATGTTTAAGAATTATTTTATCAATAGCAGGAAGGGCATAACGTTGATAAATTTCGGTTTGAAAAATAGTGTTGGGATTCATATCAACAATGCGTTTGATCAAATGTTTTTGAAAGTTTTCCTTAATTGATTCTTCATCTAAAATCTGCTTGTAAGCTTCTACCATATCCAAATCATTATATTCATTAACACTGATCATTTCATGAATTTTATCAATAGAATTTCCACTATATGGGTCCCAAAAACATTGATTTCTTTTTTTAAGAAGATCAAGATCAGGGCATACTGCGTATATAATCATTTGTGGTTTAAGAGGCCAAATACTAAACATATCTTCTATTTGTCTCGAGATATCGCACTCGTAACATTCACGAATTCTTCGCGTGGAATTAACTAAATCATCAAAAGAATCCTGTGAAACTTTAGAATTTTTTTCTTCTTTACATTCAATAAAATCAAAAGAACTAACAGAAGGAAAATGTCTTGAAGAACTACAAGTTGTAAATTCCTTTTTATTATTTAAATCTTTGGAAATATCAGAATGCTCAGGATAAGAAGAATAATCTAAATTAGGATTATTTGGAATCAATGGCAAACCTTCGATTACATAACCACGATGCATCACATCACGCTGATTTATTCTTTCCTCTATCAAATTTAATATAACTTCCTGGCCAATACTTTCACCGGATTTTAAAATATTCGCAATATACTGACCCTTCTCAGATTTTTTATCAATTTCTTCCTTAATTTGAATTTCTGGGGATACCAAAACACAATTCCAGGAGGTTGCTATCATTTTTGCTAACTTATTAGTATTTAATCCAGGTTTTCCGAAAATCGCAAAACAGATGGGCGGCGTTTGTAAATATTTATTCTTTGCTTCATTTTCAGAGTAGGGATCACGAGTTGTAAATGGATGTTCTGGTGGTGAGAAGTGAGGGTGCAAAACATCATTTTCGAAAGAATTAGACATAAGGTTTTTTAATCCTTTAAGCCTAGTAATAGGATTTGTGTCTTCTATGAAGGGGTAATAAATAGTTGCACTTGGATACCATTTGGAATGAGGAGGAGGCCAGGATTGTGCACCTTTATTAGGATAACCTTTAATGGAGGGCAGAAAACTCCTTTTCGTGATGATCGAGGTATTTACAATAAAAAGTTCATCTTCCTTGGAAATAGGCTTCTTCAATTTTGATGGCTTGTCGCACATATTTTAATAGTTTTATTGAATATAAATATTTATTGTAAATTATCATAACCTGAGAGATGTTACGATTGACAGAAATGGTAACAAATGGTAATATATTTTGAAAACAATGAAACAGTAGTTTGGTTCAGTTCGATCAGAAGAATATTTAAAAAGTTTCCAAGACATATTTTAAGTATAAATTTAAATTCTATCTTTCTAGAATACTTGTATAGAAGAAATTATTATACATTAAAATTCTGCAAATCCTTGCTGTTACCTCTTACCTCCATAATCTGAGAACTTAGTTTGAAATAAAAGAATAATCTAAAAGTAATTATTTAAATACTTATTTTCATTAGGATCGATGGTGCAGAAAGGGAAGTTTTCTGCAGCAGCTTGACTCTTCGTAAGCACGTTGAAGAAAGTTGACTTTCCGACATTTGGAATACCCACAATTCCAACTTTAAGGTTGGTTCCTACTCGACCAATTAGCGGCTTCCGTTCCGGTTCTTCTACCTTCTTAGGCGGCATTCTGAAACCATATTTAAAAAAAGTATTTAATTTAGTAACAAGAGAATGGAAACAATTCTTCTTTTAATTTGCTTCTCATTAACCAAAGAGCCATCATCTTTGACAGGGTATCTACTAATTTTCTCAAATCAAATCTCCTCTTACTAAAAGTTCGAAAAAAACGCATCAAAAATAAGGTTTTCTTATGTGTAATTTTATTTATTGCGATATCTTATCATACTTAAAGAGAATAATATTTTTGAAATTTATGGCGTTGAGTGAAAATAATTAAAATTTTATTAAAATTACTTGAGATGTTTCGGCAAACGATGGTGATCGTCATCAGTATTTATTCTGAAAAATGCCTACATATATGGGAAATGTAATAAAATTTCGATTTGTTAATTATATGTGCAGATTTGGTTAACATGATCTTTGTTGTTATTTGCGATAAACATATCTTTGGTTAATTATTTTTGGTATTTTAAATGGTCCGAATTCTTAGATATCATTTTTAATTACTTTTGTATTAACGATTAATAAATGATTATTTTTTGAAGGGTGATGACAAAAAACTATTTTTAATCTTTTATTATGAGAGTTCAATTATAATACATGTCTTTACAACATAGTTAATATAAAATTCAATCAGTATTGAAGTGAATTATTTTTATAATAGTCATTAATTATTAATTAATACCTGATACCATAGAAATAAAAAATTATATTTAAGAATCATTTATCAATTAGAATACCAAAAATAATTAATTAATAATATGTTTATAAAAAATAACAGCTGTGATGTTGACTAAATCGAAGCAGATAACATTTATATGCAGAAACAAAAGAAACAATCTTTTCACAAGAAATTTTATATTTTTAAATAATTTTAAATGATTTTTTAATGATTTTTGCCATCACACAATTGATTTTTGAAACTTGGATATACTTATATCGTTGGGAAATAAAATAAAATATAAAATTTTGATTGTTTGACTTTAAATTATTCAAGTTAGAACATTTCACTTTGCAGTTGATTAAATTGGAACATTCCAGTTTTTAACTATTTAACCTTGTACATTTCAATTAAAAAGTGCTCACCTTCAAATACTTCTTTTCAAATTACTATATATATTTTTTAGCTGTTCCAATTTGATATTGAACCTCGTTCTCCGATTTTCAAATTTTTAACATTTTTAAATTGTAACAGTTTCAAGTTTTTTTAAAGAGTTTTTATGCATATTCTAGTTTTGCATACACTAATTTTGTATATGTAAAACCAACAGTGGTTCTTATATTTCTTATATACATGTTGTAACTTCGTGGAATTTTCCGCTTAATTTAAATATTGTTTTTAAAAATGTCGTATATTTGAAGAAAAAGGGAGAAGTTTTTCGAAAAAGGGTAAAAAGAGGAATTCGAAAAAAGGGGAAACGCTGGGGAATAATGGGAAAGACTGCGAATCCTACCAATGGAATTTTAAACAAAACTTGAAGACACCAGCAACATTTTATTTTAAAAAATCGTTATTTTTAAACACTCTAAAAAATTATGAAACGATTCAAATTAAAAAGGTATTGTGAAACAAAGTAGAATTGCATAATAATCAATAATTGTTTCATCTGTTTCATAATAACATTTATTTAGAGCTTAAACATTGTTCTTGATTGTTATAAAATTTTTGAAATGTTTTAATTTCTGAATACTTTCTTTTTATCATATTTATTACAATTGTGAACAGTAGAGATTGTGATTCGCAATTTGAACTTGTAATCCCGGTTAATTCCCGGTTTTATTTTAGTTCCCGGCTGTTTCCTAGTTTGTAGACATCTTGCAGCTTGAGAACAAATTTCTGACTGACATATAGCGTCACCACTACTTCTAAAATGAAACTAATTATCAGCTTTAAAATCAGAACCTAGATTTAAACGCCTTCAATCACATCTAATTAAACAAAGAGTCATCAAGGTGTTCTGTCAGATCACCATAAAATCTTCATCATCTTCATCATTCTAATTGCCACAAAACATGAGAAACGCATGATCAGTTTTGAGATCAGGTCTTAGAGGGCGAATAATAATGGTATGACTTGATGGTTTGTGTGTCGAATTTGAGGTATCTTTACATCACAGATCTGAATCAGAATCTGCAGCCTTGAATCATCATTATCAGTCTGCTCTTCTGAATAAAGGCTGTGAATTGGTGGTTAGCTAATTGCAGATGGTATTTCGGCTGGCTTTCGTCCCCCGGCCGCTACTTTGTAACCGTGGCAGAAGGGACGGATAAGCCGCGTTCCTTTATCATTACAGCCAATTGACGGAATCGTTTCCGCGGCCCGTCGCGTTTAAGGCTGCATCGCTCGAGGGCGTGAAGAAAGACATAGACAGTGGCGGCTGGGTGTACTTGTTTTCACGAACATTTACATACACACTCAACCCCAAGTCGGGGTGGTTTGTATGGATGAAAATGAAAATGATCCCCGTTCGTCGCCACGCCCTAATCCCTCCTACCCATGATGCTTAAGTCGTGTTCACCATGTTCACCATATAGGTAAAGTGCCTCCGGCTGCGTCCTCATCGTCTCGGTCCTCGACGATGACCACTCGTTCGCTCGAGTGCTCGCGGTGACTAATTATATTAATGCGAACCGCATCAAGCAATTGCTGTGTTTACCACGAGATTGCCGAGTAGTGGTACCAACCGCGCACGGCTGGAGCCGCCGCTTGTATCAAACGGCGAAACCGTGCGGCGGCGGCGGCGACGACGGGTCCGGCTTCAAAGAAGAGAAGGACAATATCTGGTGGAGGAGGCTAAGGACAGCAGAAGGCAGAATATGGCGGTTTAGGACCCGATTACTGGGCACTACGACCGCGAATCACCGGCATCACGCCGAGAATCCGCAGCTAAGCCCGAGGCCGCCAATCCGCCACCGGTTCATCTTTCTTCTGGTTCTTCTCTTTTTCATTCATTCCACCTCCTCTTCGAGAGAGAACCCTGTCGCGTTTGCCTGCTTTAGCACCAGCTATTTCTCGCCGACTTCTCGACCCTTAAACGATTCGCAGTGAATCAGAGGAGCTCTTCGTTTTTCCGTGATCCAGAGAAAATTCGTAAATTACTGTAATGAAGGATGCATCATCAACGTCTGCGAGGAACTACTCGTGAATGTATAGCCGGATTTAAAATACAATATCTGATGCGCCAGGGCGCCATCGAGGCCTGCGAGGGAGAAGATAATGCGTAAAAATGAGTGTATCGAATATGTAAATTCGCCGGGAATTGAAGACTATTTTCGAGGCTTTTCATTACGAGGGCTTTCTTGGAAACTTTCTTGTTAGGGTATGATTGAAGGTCTTTTAAGCCGTCGGAAGGAGAGGGGGGGGGGATGTTAGCGAAGGAAATTATGATGAATGATGTAATGTGAGAATTAGGTTTAAAGTGTTTGAAATTGAATACTCCAAGAAAATGCCACCCTTTCTCTGTCTTCCACTTGATGACAAAGTAATGTACTAATTCATGAGTCTGAAGATTGCAATGTTTACAAAAAAAGCAAGTGAAAAATAATTTACTTTTTCAACGCACGATTCCTGCAATTATATGACAAAGACTCGTTACATACGACCCTACAAACTACCTAACAAAATTTCATCCCTCGAGTGTGTGTGGAATAGGCTGGTCCAAAAAACCGACTTTTGAATATAGGGCATGCCACCTCCCTATTTTGTGAGGTAGCCGGAAAAAAATGTTCCTGCAAGTTTGAGCCAAATCGGTTAATATTAGGACGTGCCGCAAGGGCCCTGAAAACTCCATAAGATTAACAGGGGGAAATTTTGGTTTTCAGAAAAATGAGATTCAGATTTCTGGATTAAAACTTAGCTTGCGGGAGACATTAAGAATTTGTTGGGAAGTCTCCAATGAAACATTTCCACTAAATTACTTTGAAATTGTATCCCCCGCCCCCCTTATGGAGCCACAAAAATGCCCCCAAAAACTGAAATTAACAATTTTGCCCAAAATTGACACATAAATGCTCTGTGTTTCCCTTTTTGCCATACATTTTTTTTGTTCATCAAGTGAAATGTTTTTAAGTATTTTTCAACTCATTAACAATTGTTTAAACAATTTATTTTTGTTTAAATAATTGTTTTGCACTTACTCATTGAAAGGTAGATTTTGTATGTTTTTCTTGATTTAGTTAGATTTGGCGCTTATTATTGGTTATCGGTAGAGCAGGATCCATCCTCAGAAATAAAAACATATCAAAAAAAGCTAAAATGGCCATACATAACTCTATCTTCGTACCAACTGTACTATACGGTAGCGAGACATGGACCTGTCAAGAAAAGGACAGGAACAAAATCAACGCGATCGGCATGAAACCTCTCCGCATAATATGCGGGAAAACACTGATGGACAAAGTCAGAAATGAGACAATCCTCAAAGAATGTGGTACACAAGAGACACTAGTTGACATATGGGAAAGAAATCAGCTAAGGTGGTTCGGACATCTTGAAAGAATGAAAGATGAACGACTGACGAAGCAAGTGTATAAAGGTAAAGTAAATGGTAGAATGCCCAGAGGTAGACCGCCGAAAGAATGGTCAGAATCTGTGAATGAGACATTAATCCGAAGAGACGTAAGAAGCCATAGGAACAGAAGAGCTTGCGTGAAGAAATGCATGGACGTGAAGGAAGCTAGAGTAGTATGCCAGGACAGAAATGTGTGGCGACAAATAGTTTGTAAACAGAGTGACAATAGTGTGAATGGCGCCTGAAACAGAGACTTTGGATACTAATGGGCCCAAGTGGGGAACCATACATAACAATTTTGTGAGGTTCCCCACTTGGGGTGATCGCTAGAGAGATTGATCAGCAACCTGGGCCGGAGCAGTGTTGCGGAATGAACGTGTCATCTAAATAAATGACACGAGAATTCCAGATCGATCTAAAACACCTATCCCTAACACCTATAAAACTCCTATATACCTTATGCCCATATACCAACCTACTCTATACCTATTCACCTGTTTACTATTCCCCAACCGAGCAAGTCACGCCTACCCCGAAAGGGAAATGGCTTAATGGTATAATAATAATACGTCATTTAGATACTAATAACTCATTTTGTAATTTATTCTTTCTTATTTGTTTGAATAAATTTTGTTTGTTCGAACAATTTTTTTCGAAAATAAATGTTTGAAATTTCTGTTTTTCTGCAATTAATGCGGTACTTTGCAATTTTAGAGAGCAAATTTTATTGTTAAAATCAATATCGCATTGTTTAATCAATTTATTAATTATTGTGTTACATTTTGATGAAAATTGTGATTCAGAAATCTGAATTTTTCCCTCAATTCAGTTAAGTATATCGCATATCGATAAATATTTAAACGTTGAACAAATGCTTTGGGTAACTAATATTTGTTCATAAAATGTTTTACATTGATCATGAAAAGTTTATTTTTTTTAGTAAGTTTTCATTCTATAAAAATTCAATTCAATTTTGTCGTTCTGAAATTATTTATATAATTTTTTCCTTTAAATCACTCTCGCAGACACACTCATTTGTCCTCTAAAAGCTCGAAGTAAGTTTTTTTCTTTCGTTTATGTATGTCGATCCCGCAGGTTGGTTGATAGTACCTATTCTCTAATGAATTAAAAAGCTCTGTATTTCTTAAACTTTCACTGAAGACATGCAATAATAAAACTATTAATGCGAAGTTGTATTATAGAGAAATATATATATTATAATATGCAAATTATTTTGTTTTATCTCTACATTTTGTGTATTTAAACTCCTTATTAAAATCATATTCTTTTTTAATTTCCCGTAACGTCTAAGAAATATAAAGATGTTTAATTCCTTTGAGAATACTATCAACTAATCTGCGGGATCAACATAAACACAAAAAAAACTTACTTTGAGCTTTCAGAGGACAAATGAGTGTATCTGCAAGGGTGATTTAAAGGAAAAAATTATAGATGTAACATCAATATTCAATAAATTGATTAAACAATACGATAATGTTTTAAAAAAAAATTTTGCTCTCAACAATTACAAATTACCGCATTAATTGCAGAAAAACAGAAATTACAAACCTTTATTTTCGAAAAAAATTATTTAAACAAACAACATTATTCAAACAAATAAGAATTTATTACAAATTGAGGTAATAGTATCTGAGTGACGTAAATATTTAATAATAAGCGGCATAGCTAACTAAGTAATAAAAAACGTAGAGTTTTCCACCTCTTCTTAAGAAAGTCACAATTAAATAATAATTAATTGTTTAAACAATTCATAAGTGTTTGAAACAAAGAACAGTCTTCCTAACAGTGGCTAGTTCAAATAATTGTTAATTAGTTGAAAAATACTGAAAAACATTTCACTTACCAAATACAAATAATTTATGGCAAAAAAGGGGAAAACAGAGCAAATATGTGTCCATTTTGGGCAAAATTGTTAATTTCAGTTTTCTGGGGCACCTTATGGGCTCCATAAGGGGGGGGGGGGGGCATGAAAATTGAAAGTAATTTAGTGGAAATGATTTGTTGGAGATTTTACCACAAATTCTTAATATCTCCCGCAAGCTAAGTTTAAATCCAGATACATGAATCCCATTTTTCCGAAAACCAAAATTTCCCCATGTTAATCTTATGGGGTTTTCAGGGCCCTTGCGGCACGTCTTGATATTAACCGATTTGGCTCAAACTTGGGGGGATTTTTTTTCGGCAATCTCATAAAATAAGGAGGTGGCATCTCCTCTAATTAAAAAAAAAATGCAACAGGTATGATTTTGGACCACCCTAATGTGGAATCCACCGAGACCCCATTCCAATTAATCACCTAATATTTGAAACAAATCTATAAAATAAACTAATTTAAAAACTCGAAATGTTACTGCTGGTAATAACGGCATTTGATGCCAATAGAGCAAAAACAAAAGTATCTTCCCTCTAGGACCTCCAGGTAATGTGGAGCCTATCCCAATTGTTAGGGGTTGGAAAAAATTGGTTTCCACATGGGTAGGAGGCCTCAAACATTTCTGGTAATCTTCTGGAATCAAACTCCGCTGCTATCAACGAAACAATTTCGAACGTTGAAATTAGTATATTTCTACTAAATTTTGTTAATGCTAGGGGTTGAATTGGGATGAGTTTCACATACGCTGGAGGGATGTAATATTTTTTTGGCTCTTTTCGCAACAAGTTTCCCCATTACCAGCAATACAATTTCTAGCTATTAAATATTCAAGTGTGTTTTTACTGAAATTTTTAAATATGAAGGAATTAAACTTGTTTTGAATTATTTTTGCATCGAATTCCATAGCATTTTAAAAATGTTAGGGATAGTATACTGGCATTATTATTTATTAGTGATTTTAGAGCATATACTTTAATATGCAAAAGTAAATAATAAGTTAGTAGGTTAATCTATGGGTAAATAATTCTTAGATACAAATTTGTACTCTTTGATATTGACTATTAATTATTTAATAATTATTGAAGAGTGATCACAAAAAAAAAATACTTTTAAGCATTTATTATGACAATTTGATTATAGGTTTGATATGTTAAGATATTTTAATATAAAATTCATTTACTATTCGTGTAATCATTCTTCAATAATTGAACAATAATTAACTGCCAATACCAAAGGAATTCAAAATTGTATCTAAGAATTATGTAGAATCTAATTATATTTATTTTTACTACTTCGTATGTTCTAATTTGGAAAACAACATAAAGTTTATTTTTAAAAACATTCAAAAAATGACGAAAGGGTTAAAATTGAAAAATAGTAGAATTTCATAATAATAAATAATTCTTATATCTTTTAAAGAATATCAGTTTGTCATAGCTAAAACATTCTTCTTAATTGTTATACAAATTTTGTGAAATGTTATAATTTCCGAATACTTTCTTTTATCGTATATATTACAATTTTAAACAGTGAAAATTTCAATTGATTTATTTTCGTTAACACGATTAATAGAAAATATTACATTTTCGAAAATTTTAAATGTGATTCCCAGGTTTTCACAGTTTAATTTTAATTCCCGGCCACATGACATAGAGGAATTAAACATTTTTCAGTTATTTTGTCATCAAATACTGCTAATATCGACAAACAAATTTTCGGTTTTGAAAATGAGTGTTTTTTGAAGAATGTTTCAAGTTTTAGGGGATAAAAAACTCTCACATTTTCCAGTTAGTGTATTTTTACAGAATTTTTGAAAAGTTAGCGTATAAAATCTCCCCCAGCAGATTTTGGGATAACGTTCACTGGACATATTAAACAATGTGACAAGAAAATCAGCCTTGCCTTCTTTCGAAAATAATTTTTTTTGCGTAAACATACAATTGAACAATAAACAATGGAATAATTAAGTTATGAAATAATGTGGTATGAATTCCAAAATACAATATTTTTAAAACATAGATACTCTTCTAATTTATGCAGCACCTAATAAAATAGTAAACATATTTTAAATAAATATATATATATATATATATTTCTAGCTGTATTATACAAATTATGTTATCTCTCTCTCTTTTATTTATAGACATATATTACTAGTTTCTGTACCTCGGTCCAGGATTGCTAATTCAGATATTTCAAAATAAAGCACAAACCTTATTTAACATTAATCTTTATTCACAGCTACCCTGAAAAATATATGATTTCAATACATTAAAATTATTGCAACTCCTAATGTACATTGATATTGAAACAGACGTATTTTCATCGCCTTGTTTTTATAATTAAAAAAAGAGCGCATCATATCAAAAAAGGTCAAAAGCAAATGTTTAGAAATAATTCAGGCAAATAATTTTGTTATTAAACATTTTATTGTACCTTGTGTAGTTTTTCCAAAAATTTGATTTGTTTATTTTTAATCTTATTTTTCACGACTAAAATAAAAACTACGCATCCTATCAAAAAATGGTTCAAAGCAAATTTGTAAATATAATTTAGGCAAAAATTTTTATTAATTAAAACTTTATTGTACCTTGGGTCATTTTTCTAACAAAATTTGTTTGTACATTTTTACGAGGAAACCAAAAACTACGAGTTGGATTAAAAAATTAATTCATAAGAAATTTGTCAATCTTTTTTTTGGTGAAGGACTTTTGTCTATTTTTTTTTTTTTCGTGTGTCGTTTTCCAAAGTTTTTAATTTTTTTAAACGTTTTTTACGATTAAAACAAAAACTACGCGTCCTATCAAAAAATGATTTGTAAAAATTGTTTATATCTTTTTTGAGGCAACAACTTTTGTCTGTTAATTTTTTTTCTTGCCTTGTGTCGTTTTTCCACAAATTTTAATTTTAAATTAAATTACTATTAAAACACAAACTACGAGTCCTACCAAAAAAGGATTTATGATAAATTTGTAGATCTTTTTTGGGCGTACAACCTTTGTCTATTCAGTTTTTTTCGTACCTTGTGTCGTTTTTCCATATTTTTTAAATGTTATTTTTGACCATTAAAACAAAAACTACAGGTCCTATCAAGTAATGATTAAGAAGACATTTTTAGATCTTTTTGGGTGAACGATTTGGGTTCACTCATATTTTTTCGTATCTTGCATAGTTTGACCGTAAACTGGAATTTTTTATTTTTAACAACATTTTTCACACTTACAACGAAAAATATGCATCATATAAAAAATGATCTCGAGTAAATTTGTTCATCTTTTTGAGATCAACAATTTTGCTTCTAAACATATTTTTTCACAACTCGTATAGTTTTGCTGGGAAATGGATTTTTATATTTTTTGCAAAGCATTTTCGATGTATAAGATCAGAATTGTATTGTTGGTAAAAAATGCCTGGTCAACGAACACGTCCTTTTCTTTTAGGACTTAAATATGTGTATCAAAGCTCAATCAAATGTGATCATTTTTTCGAAAGTAATAATAAATATCATGCCTAAAAACCACCACTACTACTACACTGGAAATCCCATTTAAGTGCGCTTTTGGGTCTAGTCGTAAATGGCCTTCACTTCAATCGAACACAAAATTCGCTCGCTTCGAACGTTAACAGTCAAGGCCGTGTTTTTAACCAAAAAATATATAATTTCTACCAATAAGTTTAATATTCCATCAAAAATGACGAATGTTCAGCAAAATACATGAGTTTCCATGCATTGTTTAATTTTCAACAAACAAAAATAACATTGTTTTAAATATATTTTTTATATTTATATATTGTTTTTATATATTATATTTTTTGAATTTAATATTATTTATTTTTTATTTTCGTATATTCAAAAAATTATTTTTCACATAAAAAATATGAATTTTTAACTAAAAATTATGAACTTTTAATTCAAATGATAAATCTTCAACCAAAAACAAATGAATTTTTACCGAATAGTTGAATTCTTAACAAGAAAGATGAAATTTTAACCCAGAAGATTAATTTTCTACCAAAAAAGACGACTGTTCAACAAAATACATGAATTTTCAATCAGAGTTGAATTTTCCGCAACAGAAAAACGAATTTTCAACAAAATAGTTGAATCATCAACCAGAGCAGATTAATTTTCAACAATTAATAAATAAACAATTGCATTTTTAACCAAAAAAGATTAAATTTCTACGAAAAGAGATGAATTTTCAAACCAAAAAGACAAGCAACAATATTTTTGATAAATGATGAAAATTGATATCTTAACTTCAGAATCAATATATAATATTTTTATAGCAAGGTATAGATAATAAAACGGTTGAATTTTGGTTCAAAAACAACAATTTCCGATGAAAAAGTGCCAACATAGCCTAAATTTTTTTCAAAATTGTAAGCTTTATTTTTGAAGTCACATAATTTTTTTTTTAAATAATCGATTTCCGGTGAAAAATGTTAACATAACCTAAAATTGTTCAAAATTATAACACTTTTTTGAAATCTACATCGATATTTTCTGTGAACAGTGAACGCCACTATAGCTTATAACCTACAATCGTACAAAAATGTTAAATCTTCTTTAAAACTGTTTACTAAAAATACCGATTCCCGATTGGTAGAAAGTTCTGAATCTTCTTTGAAATTTAATCATTTCAATTTTCGCTAAGAATAACCTGTTTTTTGTGAAAAACGTGAATATAACTTAAAACTGTTCAAACATAGAAAATCTTGCTCGAACTATAATGATTTTTGTTTTAAATGCTATTCTTGGTTATAAGACGCTAACGTAATGTGCAATTGTTAAAAACCTAAAACCTAAAATGCGAACAATACAAAACAAATGAAACGTAAATTGTAGTTAATTTTAATCTTTGAAATGTAATAATTTTTTGTCAATATTTGATAATACAATTATTTTGTTAAATACTAATTTCCAGCGAAAGCACTATCATAAAACATGCATAATATTTTCAGTTTCGGATCCACAGGGGGGGGGGGGGGGGGGTTTGAAATCCCCCCTTCCAAATCAAAACTAAGAGTTAGTTTCAAACTAACTGCAGTATCAAAAATATGTCAGTGGACAACATTCCCAGCCCCCCCCCAAATTCTGGATCCGCCACTGCATATTTTTAATAATTCAATTAGATGATTTGAAAGTTTTAATTAAACCACGCAAGAGTATTGAAAGGCACCTTTTTTTCAATTCACATAATAATGTTTCTACGATTTTTCTGATTAACAGGGATTATTGGTAGAATACACATTTTTAATTTCAAATTTGAGATATAAAAGGACTACAAGTAATGAAAAGCCAATCAGGTTTTGAACAATGATTGCGAGATTTTCGAGACATCGTTACACCACTTTTTTTAGATAGGAAATATCTATAATTTTGAAGTAAATCAGAAAAATACATTAAATGAAATACTAAACAATATTACATTTAAACAATACATAAATTATCACTAGGTTAACTAAAAAAATGCCATTATTTAAACACAAAAGTAATAGAAATTCAAATTCAAATTACTCCACCGTCAGGTGCTGCCACGCAGCGTATTGAAAATGAAATAATATATAACCTAGTGAATGAATTGTACAACTTAACCTTACTCCAATGCAAGAATGTGTTCATTATTCTATATTTATATTATTTTTATTATTTTAAAAATAAATTCGCAATTCTTATTAATTATCGAACCTTCTGAAGGGTTCTTCTTTGACCAGAAAAGAGGGAAAACCTATATCAACAATGAACACAGCTTTCGAACGTTTTGGAGCAAAGAAGGCTGGCACTGAGATTTTGGACACTTCGGACACTTATATTATTAAAAATTTATACAGCTTATTTTTTTAAATACCTGAGGGTTAAATCCTTGTTGATGGAACCGATAATATAACTGGAAAAAGTGTAAACTTGCACGCACAACGTGTCGAAGGTATTCGACGAGAAACAAGACAGTTCTGTGACGTCACGTCGCCGGTTACCATGTGCAAACAGGAAACTGAATTATCGACGTTATGAACCGCGGGATATATACCAAGAAGTTTGAATTTTTTAAAGTTTATCTTGGCATTTTGAGTTGGTAAAAACAGTGCTTATGGAAAAGTTTTAAATACATGTAGTTTCCATGATAATATATATCAGAATTAAATAATTGACATGAAGAAAGATACCTGATAAAAAAAAATACTGTAAATATAATCACAATTTTATTATTTTTTTATTTTTTACAATCATGTGAAAATATGCACTGTCTGTATCGTGAGTTTCATTATTTTTGGTAAACCAAATATCAATCAATCATATCAATTCTCATTAATTCTATGATGCTTTCTGGCAATCAAGGAACACGGTTAAATTTTATTAAAGAGGGTACAAACCATTTCAATGCACACCTTTTTACTCGACTAGTAGTTTTATAGGGAGTTAACAATTTTCAAGTCGAAGAAAATATGTGTTTTAAATCTAATTTTTGCCTGTTTCATTAAAAGATGCAAAATATCACAAAAGAGCAAGATATATTTTTGTAGAACGTTTCTATGTGTGTACAATTTTATCTGAACATTTTTTTACCTTTCGTTATTTTTGAGAAAAATGCAAAAATTTTATTTTTCCAAAATAATTTTTTTCAACGTGAAACAGTGGCTTGCCAAGAACGAAGCTCACACGATATACAGTGCATATTACTAGCTATTTCTAAAAGAGATAAAAATGCGCAAACGTGGGGCTTTCGTAAAAATGAACTTTCAATCACTTTTGGAAAAACAGCTGCCAGTTTTTCATTTTTCAAATGTTTGAAAGTTTTTTGGTATCAATTTAAAGAGAAAGGATTCCCGTGCTGAATAAAAAAAATAAAATTCCGAATACCTACTCTTGTTAAAAAAATACTGCTTTTTGCAAAAAACTTTCTGGCAGTTTTGGAGAATTTGCAGGTAATCTTCGAATGATCGTAAAAAATCCAAAAAAGGTTTGTTCATTAAACTTTGAAATACGTGTTTCTCTATTTTGATAATAAAATGATCTAAATACCAAATTAATTGGACTTCCTAAGGTGGACCTCTCTGCCTAATTTGAAGCAGAATTGCCTAAATTTGTAATTAATTGATTAATTTACGATTAACTGCTCATTTTGTTTTTTTAAATTAATTTAAATAAATACAGTACCGCAAAACAAGTAGGAGAAATGAATACATATACATTGAATCCACTCCTATTTGAGAATTTTTTTAAATACATCACCTTTGAGACTTTTAACATTTTCTCTAAAATCTTAATTAATATAAGAAAAATTATTTACGTGTAAGTCATTCAATTTTTTGTATCACAAGCACGAAATGTTCACTTTTCGAGGCATGTATAGCGTGCAGGAAGTAACCAATTCCAATATATCGTGTTAAAAAGCAGTTATAAAAAGGATTTTTCTAGCTGCTGCGCTTGCGCACTTTGAGCAAAATCACTTTTTCTATCTGTTGCGCTTGCGCATTTTGAATCAGAAGTACTTTTTAGGATTACCGGAATCATAACTTAAATTCATTATGAGTTGACGCTTGTCAGACTGATTGTGAGTAGTGAATAATGATTGGACAAACTCGAGGTGATAAGTTACCATAAAATACTGATAAATTACCACAAATTACCGATTAATTTCCGAAAATTTTCGAAATTTTCGAATATCTGAAATTTCCGATAATTTATTAATTTTCTGTAAATTCCCGAATATTTTTGAAATATTTGGTTACTTGAAATTTCCTGTAATTTATCGATTTTCCATAAATTTCCGAAAATTTTCAGATTTTGTCCAAAGAGATTTGCATACCTTAAATTACCGGAAATTTTTCGTAATTTCTGATATTCGACAATTTCCTGACATTTTCGGTAATTTTTGGTAATTTTACCATCAATTTCGAAAAATTTCCGGAAAATGTCTATTTTATTGTTTCTCAAATCGGAAATTTCCCGAATTTGTTACAAAAAATATAGTGTGCAACAGGTGCTGAAAGTAGGCAGTTCCCACTCTTGTGATGTTTACAGTACTTGCCATTAGCTCATCTTCGGGTCGTTTCCGACTCGTCTTCAACTCGTTTACAGCGCAACTCCGACTTGGCTACAACTCCCCTTCGATTTGCCTTAGGCGCGTACAGCAAACTTCACACGTGTGTGAAACTGCCTACTTTCCGCACTTGCAGCACAATATACTATTTTTTTTTTCAACAAAATCGAAACTGCATTGTTTCAACAGTGTTTTCTTTCTCTTCTAAAAATGTTTCTTCCAACAACTCATTACTTTTATTCTAACTCTATAGCTCTCTTTGAGGAGATTTCGATGTAGAATTTAATAATACACTTTCTTGTATTTATGTATAATTTATTTACTTTCAAATAAATGTTCATACATTTTTTCAGGATCTCTGATAAGTACGGAAGGTGGAAAGAGTCTTTTTGTAACGCACGCACGAAATGTTCGCTTTTCGAGGCATGTATTGCGTGCGGGAAGTGACCAATTCCAAAGCCGTGGTAAAAAGCAGTTATAAAAAGACTTTTTCTAGCTGCTGCGCTTGCGCTCTTTGAGCGAGATTACTTTTTATAGCTTCTGCGCTTGCGCACTTCCAGCCAGATTAATTTTTCTTGCTGTTGCGCTTGCGCATTTCGATTCAGATTTACTTTCCAGGACTGCCGAAATAATAACCTCACTTCATTATGATTTGACGATTGAGAGACTGATTGTGAGTAGTGAATAGTGATTGGACAAACTCGAAGTGATAAGTTACCATAAATGACTGATAAATTACCATAAATTACCGAAAATTTATCAATTTTCCATAAATTTCCGGAAATTTGGGAAATTTAGCAATTTTCCATAAATTTCCGGAAATTTAGCAAATTTCCATTTTTCCGGAAATTTTCAAATTTTTTCCAAAAAGCTTTGGCTACCTGAAATTTCCGGTCATTTAGCAATTTTTCATAAACTACCGGAAATTTAGCAATTTTCCATAAATTTCTGGAAATTTTTGGAATCTTTCCAAAAAGCTTTCGAGACCAGAAATTTCCGATAATTTAGCAACTTTTCATAAATTTCCG
>CAKNXH010001664.1:300063-338626 GCA_932178445.1 Andricus quercusramuli | reverse complement strand
CTTGTGAAGTTTACAGTACTTGCCATCGGCTCATCTTCGGGTCGTTTCCGGCTTGTCTTCGGCTCGTTTACAGCTCGCTTTCGGCTCGCCTACAACTCCCCTTCGACTCGCCTCTGGCTCGTACAGCAAACTTCACACTCGTGTGGAACTGCCTACTTTCCGCACTTGTAGCACAATATACTATTTTTGAAAGGTTGATGGCTAGATGGATCTAATATAATATGCAAAAATATAGGATTTATAGAATGTGAATAAAATTTCAAGATTTGATTTGATAAGATTGTCTACAAATCGAAATACTTATATCACCTCTATACCTATTCTTATCACTGTATAGTATTTTTCTCAATAATATTTCCCCGGACTACACCTCACCTCCCCCTAACGCTTTTACATAATAATAAAACTAAAACATATCACAATAGCGAAGCTATATTTTATACTATTATTTTTGTCATGAGAAGAATGAAAACAGTGTTTATTTTTATGAAGATCGAATTTTATTTCCATCGAATTAATATGGATTTTTTAAACTGAAAATCCGCAACTGTTAAAAAAGCGAAGTTAACCCTTTAACGACCACTGTTGCAGCTGAGCAACGTTCACTATTTTCGATTTTCCTAATTTTCAGGTAACAAGCTTAGAATTCTGAAAAATAAATACATGCATTAGATTAAAGTGGACTATTCCGCATCTCGCGAGGTGGTTATGAGTTATTGTATACTACATAGAAACTGAGAAAATTATAAAAATTGAAGAAAATTTTTTTTGCAAAAGTCGATCAGAAAATGACCATACATTATTCCTGAATTTTTGCAGAATTTTTATTCAAAGGGATCAAGGCTTGGCCCTTAAAGGGTTAACATGATTTCGATTAGATCCTATAAAATTTCCACCATATCCAGTATAGGATGTTTTTTGTATTGCTCAATAAGTAACAAATACTTTCTAGAGGTGATTTGTATTTGTATTAAAAAAATAAGGGAAATCATTTGCAGACCTAAAGCGGCCTAACGGAACCTCTAAACAATTTTTGAAAATAGAAGAAAATTTATGGCAGTCTTTCCGCCAAAAGGAAGACATTTAGAGTGCAGAGTTTTCAAAACTCGAAAGCACACATTTTTTGGGTGCATCCAGCGATCTCTCAAATATAATTTTCAAATGCTTATAGTCTGAAACATCTATTTCCAATTATGTTCAAACGTTAGGCGTAAAATTTTTTATATATTCAACTGAAACTTCCGAAACGTTAGACTAAAACACCCAAATCCAAGATGGCGTTCATTTGATGAAGCTTATAAGCAATGTTTCGTGCCGTATGCAAAATTTGAGGAGAATATTGATATGATTATTAATATTTCGGTGACAGTCATGACAACACAGAAAAAACTAACACGTAATTTAAGTCGAAAATTGGAATTATTTTAAATAACAAAAAAAAGCATATGAAACCTAAAATTAAGAATTTGTTTCAATCATTACAGTAGGAAAACAAAAAGACTGAAATTCAGACAGTGAAGACATAAGATTAAAGTAGTAAAAACCTGAAATTAAGACAATATTTATACTGAAAAGGTAGCGTAAGGTTGAGGTGAGATTGAATTAAGGACTCTCCTTGCTGAAAGTAAGTCGCATATTTATACTGAAATTATGCATCTCTTCACCTCTCCCACCGTACCGTAACCCGTGAGCCCTAACCTGAAATCACATAAATCGTAAACATAATCTTCATAAAATCCTTTTGGATTTTCTATAAATTCACAAGTAGAACATTTTGATTGCACCAAGAATCTCGAAGACTCACTTTTTATTTATGTGAACTCAACTATACAAACATACTTGCAATGCAATCATACTTTTCGATGACATTCTGGACGAATAACAATGTGCGTTCCTTGAAAATCTAGTTTTACACTAAACATTTTAGCAGAAAATGCCACAGAAAAAACTGCAGTTAAATTTAGTTGCATGTAAAATGTTCAGCTGTTAAAGATTACATTCTATTTGGCGAAAGTTTATCTTACGATGGAATAAAAGCTATCGTCTGCTACGTCCGTCGCAGCAATGGAAAAACGGCAAAGTATACGTGAAAAGCTATAAATAAGGACACTAGATTTAGTACAACTTTTTACTTACCTAATTGTTATTTTGAAAATAATTAGGCTTTATACATACTTCCTGCTACAGTCGGTATTGTAGGTTAGGAACAAAACCAAAAAGTAGGAATCAAATTATATTTGAAATTTGAACATTCAGTGGCGGATCTAGATATTTGAATTCAATGTAACAATATTAGAAAAAAAATTGGAAGGGCTGAAAAATCCCGGAAAATAAAATTCCCGACTCTTTCAAATTCCCCAATTGGGAACTTCCAGAATAATAGAATTTTCGAATAAGTAATAAAATTTCCGATTAATAAAATTCCCGAATAATGAAATTCCCGAATTGGAAAATTCCCGAACTTGGCAATTTTTTAGCGGGAATTTTAATATTCGGTAATATTATAAACTGTCGGGAATTTTCCATTTCGGTAATATCATAAACTGTTTGTGAATTTTTATTCGGGAATTTCATTATTTGGGAATTATATTATTCGGAAATTTTATTTTTTAGGATTTTTCAATCGTCCAAAAATTTCCATCCAAAAAAATATTTTTTTAATAATTTTTATTTTGAATTCAAACAATAATTTTAGAAACTTTGATCAGAAAAAATTTTTTTTTTCATACAAATATTTGATGATTGTATTTTTAATCAAAAATATTTATTGAAAACCATTTTTCCATTGTTTCGGGAGTTTTATAATTCAGGAATTTTCCAGTTTGAATATCTTATCATTCGGCAATTTTCTATCGGGAATTTTCCAATTCGGTAATATTATGAACTGTCGGGAATTTCCTATTTTGGTAATATCATAAGCTGTTCGGAAAATTTTCATTCAGGAATTTTCCAGTTAGGGAACTTTATTACATATTCAAAAATTGTATTATTAGAGAAATTCCCAAATCGGGAATTTGAAAGAGTCATGAATTTTATTTTCTAGAATTTTTCAGTTATCCAAAAATTTTCATCCAGAAATATATTTTTTCAATAATTGTTGTTTAAGATTCACGCAATAATTTCAGAAAATTTGAACATTACAATTTTTTTGATGAAAATATTTGATCATTGTATTTTTAATAAATAAATAATATTCATGAAAAAATTTTTTCAATTGTCTAAATTCGGGAATTTTATAATTGGGGAATTTTCAAGTTATTTGGATATTCTAGAATTCGGGAATTTTATGTGGGGAATTTTATTATTCGGGAGTTTTCCAATTCGGTAATATCATAAACTGTCGGGAATTTAATCGTTCGAGAGTTTTCCATTTCGGTAATATTATAAACTGTCCGGGAATTTTATTATTATGGAATTTTCCTATTCGGGAATTTCATTATGCGGAGATTTTCTAATTCAGGAATTTTACAGTCTCGAGAATTTTGCGGTCTTCCCGATTTTTCAAGATAAGTGTATTTGGGTATTATTTTTGATTTCGAGAAAGCTATTTAATTAAATAATAAAACCATTGCACATTTTTTATGGGTTTCATCATTTAATTAAATATTTTTAAGAAAATAAAGAATAATATCCAAATACACTCATGGTGAAAAACCATTTTTTCTGAGTTTTGAAAAAAATAAAGTTTTGTCCCAATGCAATTGGTATTATTGTTCATCCCTCAGCTTGCAAACATATTTGATTTCACCCACCTAACCTGAAATACCTGATAGAATATACTTAAATTTCCATCAATATTATCTTAATATAAAATGTTATCTACAGTACAAAATTAAGATTTTCAATTTACATTCAATATTCTTGATAAATATTCATTCAATAACTTTTTAAAATAAGATCGATAGGGATAGGACTTATAGTTGTTCAGAAATCATCTTTTAGCTTTAAAATTTTACTTCGTAAAAAGGCTTTTATATTGAACTGCAATACCAACGGATCTCGAAACTTTCAAAACGGAAATTCATATCTTATAACTTGTGAATTATGGTTAAGATCATACCCTCACAGCAAGGGATATCGATGGAATATCCCATTTTTCTCCCACGATATCGCAGGCATATCCCAGGAGATTCCAGGGACATCACGAATGATATCCTACGGGGCGGAAATCTCGATATCCTTGGAATGTCCCAAAGATATCTCAGAATATGCTGAGGATATCCCATTAACGTCCCAATTTTTAAAGTCCGGGATATCTCAAATTCCATAATTCTGGACATCCTAGGATATTCTTACGATGTCCCGTATTTAAAATGCAGGATATGCCAAGGATGTCCCCAAGATGTCCCAAGATATCCTAATAATATAATTTTTTATATTATAAAAAATTCATATATGTACCCTTTGCAAATAATTTATACTCACTGTGCTTTGAATAAAGAAACTCAACATTATTTAAAAAATATATATATTTCCCCGAAGCTACAAAAAATAAGAATCGAAGATAGTATGTAGAGCCGTCTTCAGAACTTTCCAGTCTAGTCTTTTTCAACACTTATGACATGTTGTTGACCGGATAATCAAAGTTTGGCAAAATCATAAAAAAAGGTAAACAAATTTTACATTAGTATACTCAATGAATCATGCATGCAAGCAGTGCAAGCTGCAGGTTTAAAAAGATCAGAAGTTTCGAAAAGCCGACTGGCTTTTTCTTCATTACAGCTAACTTAACCTCAAAAGTGCACAAAATGTATATACTTTAATGCATTTAATTAGTTGAAAATGGAAATCAAATCATTAGTCACAAAAGTAATGAACTAAAATTGTTATTCAGTAAAATGAAAAATAAAAGTAATTAGTTAAAACATCAAATTTTTCATGAGTTTTATCCATTGACACGCAGATATATCTATAACTTCCAGCGAGCCTTCATATACCTAGTACATGTAAAATATACATAAAAAATGTATTAAAAGCAATAAAATTGTTGTTCTTATATGTATATTTCTTTTTATTTCTTGAATTTTTAATCCCCTAGTAATTAATTAGAATATCAGCAGAATTTTTTATTATAATATCGGGATATTCGTGGGACGTTTTACTGTGGTATTGGGATATCCTGTGGACATTCTTGCGGGATATCGTTAGGATATTCTGTCACGATATCCTCAGGAGCGGAAATCTCGATATCCCTGGAATATGCCACGGATATCCCGGGAGATTTTTGGGACATTTTTCAGGATATCACATATCCTGCCGAGATATCCTAGGGATATGCCAAGGATATCATTTTGTTGTGAGGGTAGTAAATATGGCGACTTTTTCGAATGTTGTCGAGTGCTTTATTGACAGTGATCAAAAATATATACCCATTCGTCCGCAATAAGTGCAATTATTTTTAAAATGGAATGGTAATAAGTGCAATGTTTTTAAAAATCTCGTGTCGTGATTTCCAGACCAATTCCATCCATACTTCACACTGTTCTTTGCACTGCTGTGAACTACATAGCAGAAGACGTTTTTTTTACTGACAAACAACTGACAAATTATTCCGAGATGGTTTGAAAACACGGAATTATCTTAATTACATGTAAAGTTTATTCGACTAGGTTAATTTTTGTTGCAGCGAAACTTTCGTCGGAAATCGATGTAAAGCTTATCTTCTGTTTTTTCTGTGGCAGTTTTAACTTCGAAAAACAGTAAATAGACAGTTCACGAGTGACTTTTGAATTGAATACAATTCAAGATACACATACGATTCCGATTGTGTTCGAGAATTTTAGAGATTTACGACAGTAAGGCGTACTTCTTGATTTTAGGTAACGAAAGCCTTACATGTTGTTTCAGGTTGCCTTCAACTTACTGTCAGAACTGTATATTGAAAGTTATGTGCATAGTTTATTTTATTTTAGTCGAGAAATGCTATTTCTTGTTTAGGATAAGTAAGTGCTTTATTCAAGATCGTGTGTATACTTAAATGTAGTTGCTTCCTTATTTTAAGTCAAATTTGAAATGAGGTCGAATATAACTTTGAGTATTCGTTTTCGCTGCGAATATATGCTTTAAAAAAGTGCTGATTCCTCTCCAAAAAAACCTTCGGGGTGAGAAAGCTCTGCGTTGCATACTTGCATATATCGTCTAATATCCACAGAATCAAACCTTTGACATCTAGATGACTGTCCTATAATTAAACATTAAATATGTTAACCCTAAATATCTAGATGTTAAGTGTGAACATCCATTTTCTCCGTGTATTTTTATATCGCGATAAGAAAGTGACAACAGTAAAAGCTAAAACGACGTCACTGCGTGATCGGATGTAGAGACCGTATCACTTACTTTTGCTTTTTGGCTTGTTATACTACATATGTCCTGTAAAGGATGACGAGAGGATATATTATGTTTATGAAGTGTTGCTGAGCGTCATGACACTACAAGTTATATCGCAGCGAGCTGTCATTACAATAAGCTACAAACATGATACCTCCCGCGATATATGAATACATTACCTACATTCAAATGTGACGTTCCGTCACGCCCGTGTCAATTTAAAACTCGCTGTTCATCATTTACATGAGGCCTTATGTATAATCGAAAATTCCATCATCCCAAATTAAATCAAATCAACGGTTGTCTCGATATCTGTTATATTCGTGGCAGTTCGGTCGTTAATGCGATAAAAGGATTAGTAGAAAATTTTTTTTTTATAATTCTCAAATGTTTCAAATTCAGGTGGATTAAATAATAAGATGTGCAGTGAATAATCTATATAACTAGGCAAGATAAAATAATTTCTCAGTCGTGATCATCAGTAATAGATCTAATTTTTTGTCGGTTAACAAAGCGCTGCCAAATGAATTCCTGTACTTTAGTATGATTGCAATGCATCTTTCTGTAGTAATAGACATCGCTTTAATGTTTGGTGATAATTTAAAAGAAGTAACTAGCTGTCCCACAAGGTCGTTTTTGAAATCAAATGTTAAAAATAAAATAACAGTGGTTTATATGGATAATGTTAGGGTCTTTCCCAAAAAGCTGTGAAATTTATGTCCAGGTCGTTTTACCTATTTGAACGATTCAATAGATTTTTTCAATCATACTAGGATAAAGATATTTCACATCGTTGTGGTTTGTAGCAAACTTTCAAAATTTTATTTACCTCGTTTAGAAATGAGACATGTCACTAAATACAAATTCGCATATGAAACTTGAGAAATTAATGACGAAAGAATTTAGTGAATAATTTATGCTTATACGAATCATTTACATAAAATGGAGGAATCGAAACATCATGAATAGAGATTAATATTTTAGTTGTAAATATACTCAATTATGTTCTAAAGTCTATCCCCGAAGTATTGTTTCCACTCGGTAAAACTCTTTTTAGGATATAATTAGAAAAAAATCGCTTTAATGATTCTGAAAAAAAAAATAAATAAAAAATCAACTTCCTAAACAAGAGTGGCGAATATAAATTTCTAATCAATTCAAGCACATATTGATCAACTAAGTCCATGCCAGGGAATAGAAATAAGGTAATAATTATATGAAAGTTTCATGATTTACGCGGAAAAATCTGTTATCAAATTTTCATCAAAAACTTAAAAAAGAGAAATTTTAAATAAGGGAGTTGAAAATATTTCTGCAGTTTTTTTGGAAGATTTTTTGCGTGAGCACATTGTCATTTTTTTATTTTTAAATATTTCTTATTAAAAAATCGTATGAAGAAAATTTGTAGATCTATTTTAAATAAACAATTTTCTTCGGCAAGATTTTTTCTTATATTGCAGAGTTTGACTGGAAAATGAAATTTTCACAATTTTACTGACATTGTTCAGGATTAAAACGAAAACTATGCTTTTTATTAAGAAATGGCTTCTTCCTAAAAATAGCCTGAAACAGAATATGTAGACATTTTTGAGGCAAAAAATTTTCCGTATCTTGCATAGCTTGACTGGAAAATTGATTTTTAAATTTTTAATAACGTGTTGATTCCTTCCATCATTTGAACGTTTTTTGGGGGGTTCATTTACCTAAAAAAAATATATAATTAAATTGTCTGTGACACGATTTCTATATAAAATGAGAATAAAATCAAAAATTTGAATACACTACCAAATGGAGCGTGGAAAAAATGTATTTTTCATGATTTTTATGTCCACTCTAAACATTTTTCAAATAATTTCGAAATTTGATATTCCACTTGGCGACACTGCGGTAACTCTTATATATTATGTGTTGACTATACATATATATTCAGATATAGCCTTCTGTCGTCTCGTTCAGACTAAAAAAAGTTATTTGAAATTTAAGTCAAAATTGATCAGAGAATCGACTATGGGTTGAAAGTTATCAATAATCAGCTTCCTAAAATGTGTTTTAAAATGAAAAATTATTTCTTTTTAAAGAAAAGTACTCAACGTCAAATAAAAATTTAAGGTGAACGATACATATTTATATCATTATTATTATTCATTTTTATTGAGTTTAGTATATTATTACTCTTTCTAAATGGTTCCAAACCTCTTTCAATACGTTTTTAGAAGAAGAAAAAACAGTTTCAAATTTACACAAATCGGTTTGCATTAACAAAAAACGCAGATAAACATCATTTTTCAAAATTTCATCTATACAAATACGAATCTTGATGTCTGAAATTGGTAATTTTGTTCTATTTTCGATGTGAAATATTTAAAAAAATTCTTAAGTTTGTTTTTTGAAGTCACATTAAAAAAAGTTATGGTCAAAATTTCGCAACTTTTTGGCAATTAACCATAAATCGCTAAATATACATTTTATTCAGAAAAATAGATTGAGGGTACAGCTGATATTTTTCATTCTACCAAAGATCTGAGTGATCATTATTGTCTTGTAAGGCTGGTCCATTTAGGACCCGTAACAGGTTAAAAAACTGTGCTGTGGTAGGCCTACTATGCCTTTCATTTTAAATCCCCGGTGAATGAGAGGTCTATACACGAGTCACCATTGCGGCTAAAGTATCATTTAGGTCCTTTATTATGAGTACATACATATACCGCCAGCCGACTAGACTTCTCTAGCTATGGGTATGTGAAAAGCTCTATTTTACTCAGGTAGGCTCATCAGAGAGTCACTGTATGAATTTCATCCCAACCAGTGATAACCCGCGGCTGCACTTGGCTTTATTAGAATGACTCGCATTTGCCTGGACATTTGGCCAGTGGAGAGGAAAACTGCAGGAAACCACCTCCCGAGTCCAGCCGTTTTTTCGATAATCGAGTTTGAAGGCATTCGACCCTACCCATCGAATGCACACACCATCCTCGGCGTCAAACCTCCTGCTCGACATTAGTTGAAACCCACCGAATATAAACAACCTTGGCGTACGTCGCAGATGGTCACCCATCCGAGTGCTATCCGCGCTCGAAATGGCTTGACATCTGAACTCTTCAAGAGTCGAGATTCACAGCGCAGCTAATGCCGCCGGTATCTGAGTGATATATTTTGCTGCAAAAATACCTTGTACGCATGCCGCTGATAATATAATTTATTAACAGCACTTATTCAAATAAAATAATATTTTTTTCAAGAACAGGCTTCGGGAGCTCCTAAATATTTTCTTCTATTTCTACTGAAAATTGGGCATCATTTTAACACCAGAACTAAGGACCAGGAACTAAAGCCATTGAATTAAAGGTACCTATTCCAATGAAACAAATCCCTTTTAAAAACCAATCTCTCCCGTATGAAGAAAATATTTTTAAAATCAAAAAATTACGCAAGTGACATAAAAGATGCGGTAATCGTACAATAGGTGAAATTTGCATAAAATCAGCGATGCGATGAATTGTGAGTGATCGAAAGCAGCAAATCAATTTGCCGGCGGATCGAGGGTAGAGGTGTCTGCAGATTCGCTAGTGGAAGGTGATTTTGAATTCAGCTCAGGACTCGCGTAGACGTAATGCGAACTGCGGAGAAAGTGTTTCGCTCTGCATTCGGGTCGCGATTATCTAATTTTAAATTATTTATGTGTGCGTATTCACACACATATTTCTATATAAATGAGAATGGAGTTGGCCGAACCCCATTCAGTTCCCAGTCCACAATAATTCGTTGGGATAATATTAAAATTGGCACGGAATGAAATAAAAAAGAAAAAGAAACTTTCACGTGAGAGAAGAATGTTTTGAGTGCGCAGCCTGGCGCCGCTAATTTTTAAATTTCTGGCAATAATATACACATTTTTTGTTGCACTTTTTTCAGTCAGTTTAAAGGTTCATAATCTGAATGTAAATGTCAGTTTAAACGAAATGGCTATTCTTAGGTAGCATTAAAGTATTATATAGCCTTAACGATTTTAAAATTACAGAAGACGTAAAATTGAAAACTAAGGGACCATTCAAAACCTAAGTCACGCTATTTTTAACGCTTTTTCCACCCTTTCCCTTCTTCGTCACAGATCTTCACACAAAGCTTGTACCTCTCAGGGTGATGTCACAAATACTAACAAGCCCCGCCCTTTTGAATCAAAATCTTATCTTAGATTTTTGTCTTAGATAGATTCAAAGAAAACACCAAATATATAAACATAATATTTTAACAGACATCACAGTTCAAAATGCTCTCAGAACAAGGATAATAGGGTGATTATTCACAAAAATAGGGGAATGATAGGGGAATGATAGGGGAATGAAATCTTTTAAATAAAATTAATGCATAGGCACTATATTGAATTCGATATGAAACGCTCAAGATTTCATGTCGAAATATATTGCATTTTCAACAAAATATTCGTATTTTCAACCAAAAATGATTCATTTTCTGCCAAAAGAGATGAATTTTCAACAAAATAGTTGAATATTTGAGCAAAAAAGACGTTAAGTTTTAGAAAACAGTTGACGCTTAAAGCCGAGAAGATGTTCAAAAAGTAACAAAAATAATTTTAGACCAGACAGTTGCATTTACAATCAAATAGTAGAATTTTCCAATAACAAAGACCAAATGTCAAACAAATAGTCGAATTTCCAATCAAAAATAAATTAACTTTACCACCAACCGAATTTTAACCAGAAAGTCGAATCATCAAGCGAAAAGGATGCATTTTTAACAAAGTAGTTGAATCTTCGAAAAAAGAGGATGAATTTTTAACAAGATGGGATGAATTTTCAACAAAATAATTAAATTCTGAAAAAAATGGTTTAAATCGTAACCACTAGTTGAATTTTCGACCTACAAAGATGAATTATCAACCAAATGCGGTCAAATTTTTGAACAAAAAAGATTAAACTTCAACTAAATGGAGTTGTATTTTCAACTGACTTTTTGCATCTTAAAGCCAAAGAGACAATTTTTTAAGAGACAGTTGCATTTTCAATTCAAAATGACTGATTTTTTTTTATCCAAAAAGACTAATTGAATTTTCAACTAGATAGTTGAATTTTCGACCTACAAAGATGAATTTTCAACCAAATAGATGAATTTTAAAGCCAAAAGATTACTTTTCTAGAAGACAGTCGAGTTTTTAGTCCAAAAACACAAATTTTCTATCCAAAAAGACGAATTCTCAACAAAACAGTTAAAATTTTGACAAAGTAATTTAATTTGGAACAAAACAGTTTAATTTTTGACAAAGTAATTAAATTTGAAACCAAACAGTTTAATTTTTAACAAAATAGTTGGATTTTTAACAAAATAATGAAATTTCCATCAAAATAGGTGTATTCTTAGCTAAAATGATGAATCTTCAACAACAACAACAAGCGAATTTTCAACAAAGGGGTTCAACTTTCAACCAGGTAGTTTAATTTTCAATAAAAAAAGAATAATTCTTAACGAAAAAAATAAAAGTTTATATTTCAACCAAGCGACTATTTTAATTTTGAATAAAAAGCTGGCGAATTCAACTAAGCGAATAAATGATCTACGAACAATGTAATAGTTCATATTTCAGCCAAAAGCTATTCTTATTTTGAATCAAAATCAGGAAAATTCAACCAAAAAGACAGACATCCAACAAAATTCAACAAAAAGCCAAAATCTTTAGAAAACAATTGAATTTTCAATCAAATAGTGAAATTTCAATCAAAGCACGATCAATTTTCATGAAAAAAGATGAATATACAATAAAATACATAAACTTTAAAAGAATAATGTGATAGTTAAATTTTCAATTGAAAAATTAATTTTTAACTAAAAAAGAACGACTTTTGAACAAAATGATTAAATTTTCAAGCAATGAAATGAATATTGAACAAAGAAGTTCAACTTTCAACAAAGTAGCTGAATTTTCAACTAAAAAATATGAATTCTCAATGAAAAATTCAACAGTTGGGTTTTCAACTAAAAACAACCATATTTCAACAAAAAATGGAATAAGTAAATTTCCATTCGGAAAAAATTAATTTTTAACAACAAAAAAAATGAATTTTCATCAAAATAGTTCAATGTTCTTCAACGAAATAGTAGTAACATATTTGTAACCAGAAGTGATGAAATCTGAACCAAAAAAATATTATATAGTAGACAGTAGATTTTTCAGCTGAAAAGAATTAACTTTCAATGAGAAATAGTTGGATTTTCCAATTGGGTTCTGCTAATTCAGTTCGCATTTAAACAAACAAAAAAAAACAGGGGAAAAAGCGGAATTATCCAAGAAATGGAAAAAGGGGGGAATAGGGTAAAGAGTGTAAAGTCAGGATTTAAATGATTTATATGTAAAGTAAAATCACAAATTTTTATTTTTTCAACTATTGAAAAAAATGGATACTCACGCTTATATTTTTCATGCATGACGTTACATCTTACGTTCACCCCTCCTCCTACGCCAAAAATCGTAGTTTTTGAACGGCCCCTAGGGAATGTAAGATTTAAAGAATAAAATATTATTCAATTTTAAGTTGAACATGAAGAAAAAAATTACATTAGAAAGTATGTTTATAGTCTTGTAGAATTAAGATAAAGAAAGAAGAAATAAATGAAGAAGGGGGGGGGGGGGTAATTACTTTAAGAGAGCACACGCAGTATTCTTACATACCTACCTTTTCTCGCTCACATATGAAAAGGTGGAAAACAAGGGCTGAAACATTTTTCTCGTATACAGATGATAGGCGAATGGGAAATAAAAGTATGCGAAACGGTGGTCGAGTTCTTTCGAGAGCGGGATGAGTGGAGGGTGTCGTAAAATATTCGCTTTATGGGCAATTGTTATTTTATTGGGTGTTTTCTTGACCGCTTATAAAGGCACTGACTTTAACTACGCAGATAAGGACTTTATGGAACCTGGCGCCTGGCTAATTATTATTAACCTGATACTTCGTCGGTGTTATGCACCAACTCTGTCTCTCTATGGTCATAAAATAAATTAAAGAACGAGTTAATTTGTAATTTTAGAATTTACTTAGATTGTCTCTCATTGTCAAGATTATTATACTTTTCACTTTTAATTTACTTTCTCAACTCTCTTCGTAAAGAATGCAATTTTATATAAATAATTGTTTTTTTTTTGAAATCGTTTAAATTAATCGATGCCATTTGAAAAATCATCGATATTTTTAAAAAATTTTGAATTTTGAAATAAATTTTTTTCTAAAAATTGTGAAAAATCGAACGAAGTTTTGAATTGTTCTGGGCCTTGCTCAACGTAAATGAGATCACATGAGTCAGAAAAAATTGCACAATATTTCATAATACACATTTGTGAACAACAGTTTGATAAATATGTAAAGACCATTGGCGAAATATCGCAGAAAATTACTAGGTAGACCTGAAATGAACATAAGTGGCTCAGCTCTTTAGCCAACAGTTTCTAAATTGCCTCTCAGTATGTTTATTAGAGTCGTAAAGAAAGATTAAATTTTAGAAAAAATATTCACCACTGTCAAAATTCTGCAAGTGAATTTTTGAAAATATTTTTTATTCGCAGAATATTTACGCATCTTATACTGAACCAAACATGAATCTAATCAGTGTTTGATTTTTATTCATGTCTGAAATACTTTATTTTTTAAGACTGTAACCATATCAGGAGTCGTTCAAAAACTGCGTCACGCTATTTGTAACTCTTTTTCCACCCCTCCTCCTCTTTTTCGTCACAGATCATCACACAAAGCTTGAACCCCCATGGGTGACTTCACAAATACGCAAACTAGGGTGGTTCTTATTTATACTTGGTGGATTTTTTTTCTTCAAATTTCTCTACTCTCACACCCCGGTTTTGTTCGAATGCAAACAAAAAAATCTGTTGCAAATTTGAGCAAAATCGGTTAAAATTTAGGAATCGCGCAAAGACCATGAAGTTTCCTATTGATTTAACATGAGAAAAACTCAGCTTTTTGTAAATCTAATATTTAAACGCGATAATATGTTACAAATAATTCCGTGTTTCAGTATATTGTTCACAATTCGTCAGAGAATGAGAATCGATCATAAACTTTGAGTTTGAAGAATTTTAAGCCACTCTTATGGGTCCCCAAAGAAAATCCCATAAGTGACTAATATTCAATTGCTTAAACAATTTTCATTTGTTTAGACATTTAAGAGTATTCTTGAAAGCAAAGTAGAACATAAAAATATTTCAATCTTTCGAAAAATAGCAAACATAAAATACGTGAACAAAAAAATTGTTTAAACAATTTAAATTAGTTTAAACATCAACGATTGTTCATAATAAACAAATTAGTACTTAAAAATACGAACATTTGTCGAAAATTTAGTGAGATAAAATGTTTCTCCTGCTTTTTTTAGGTAAAATATATACTTGAACAAACACGTATTATTATTTAAATAATTGTAAAATTATTTCATTGTTATCATTGATTAAATAACTCATATAGTCTAGAAAATACGTTCATTTCGCGATTTAACTGAAAAAAAACAAATATTACTGATTAATGGTTATTTTTTTTAACTTCTGAAAAGCGTCAATAAACGCTATATTACGTAAAATTAAAGTTTGTCACTTTACGAGTTTTTCTTTGGGGACCCATAAGAGTGGCTTAAAATTATTCAACCTCAAAATTTACGATTTATGCGTTTAAATATTATATTTACTAAAAGCTTACTTTTTCCCATGTTAAATCAATGGGAAACTTCATGTTCTTTGCGCCACCCCTAATTATTAACCGATTTTGCTCAAATTTGGCCACCCTAACGCACACCCTCTCTCCCCTTTTAAGTCAAAATTTTTTCTTCGATTCAATTTAAAATCTCCGAAAATAAAACAAAATACCACTGCGAAGTACTATGGGTGTATTCACTGTGGGTGTATTTATTTTGGCTTATTTCATCAGCATTTTGATTCTTCATAAAGGGAGATTTTTCTCTTGGAGAAGAAAAAATTGATACTTTCAATAATTTTTAAGCTTATGTTTCTGTCTTACCGAAAATCTTATTTTCAGAAAATCAAAAGGCCCATCAAAATCTCAATCGATGCGATGTCGCTTAAAAATTAAATCAAATATAGGACTTTTTTCCCCAATATAGAAAAATCCTCTCATAAACAAGGTAAACGATTTTGTTAAAAAAATTTCAAACGTTATTGTTATTCTTCTATTGGACACTCGATGCGTCTCAAAGACGCGAACAAACGTTTCATATACATCACTGCTGTATTTCCATCATTCAACAAGTTTTCCTCATATGAAGAAGGTAAACAATTTATCTTTTAAATTTATAAATCAGTATTGCTAGATCATAAGAGGTCATGGAAGGTGCGTCAATAGATTATTTGACGTGTCTCGAAGACGTGAACAAATATGTCAGATTCAGTACTGTGGTATTCTGAACATGAGAGAAAGTTTTTCACATATAAACAGAACACACAAATTTTGTTAAAACTTCATAAATCGGTACTGGTAAGTCAATTTTTTTAAATATCTAAACTAAAAAAAAATACCAATTCTAAATGGCCAAACCCTCCCCCCAGGGCACTTCTCTGGATCCGCGCCTGTCGGGCCCATTAGTATCCAAGTTCTTATGTTTTAGGCGTCATTCACTATACAGACACTCTTTTCATAAACTATTTGTCGCCTAACTTTTCTGTCTTCGCAGACCTCTCTAGCTTCCTTTCACGTCCATGCATTTTCTCATGCAAGCTCTTGTGTTTCCATAGCTTCTTATATCTCTCCGAATTGGGGTTTCATTAGCACATTCTAATCATTTTTTCCGCGGTCTGCCTCTGAGCACACTGCCATTTACTTTACCTCGATACACTTGTTTTTTTAATCGTTTATCTTTCATTCTCTCAAAATGACAAAACCATCTTGAAGAATTTCTTTCACATAATATATCAACTAGTGTCTTCTCTACACCACATTCTTTGAGGTTCTAATCTAAATTAGATTACTCACCTTGTTCATGAGTGTTTTGCCGCATATCACGAACAGGAATTTCATGTTGATCGCGTTAATTTTTGTAAAAGTTGTAAGGGGCCTGCACTGCGTTCTCTCTGTCACTCGTCATCATCCCCTCTTTTGACGACTTGCTCTTGTCACGATATGGCGAGGAGCGCGCGACGATTCTTTATCATTCGCATTCGGTCTTTGCGTTCGAACACATGTGCTCTGTATTGAGAGAGATTAAATATATTTTTCTTGTTGCCTCGTTTCTCAGTGTTACTTATTTGGAAAGGCCCATCCCCCTATATATCTACAACAATTTTACTCTTATTCTTTTCCTGATAGGTCCAGAGCCAGATTGAGGTAACTCGGGGCCCTGGGCTGTACATTTTTTGGGGGGCACGCTGAGAAAAATCTGTAGTACAATGGATACAATAAAATAAATTATTAATAAATGAAGTTCATGAAAATAATTAAATAAACTTTTCGTTTTTTCTCAATTTTGAACAATGATATTTATATTTGCACTGACAACTAATAATATGTGACCGTCCGCGAAGAAAGGGGGTTAGGTAACGCGAGGTAGCTCTTATAGGAGGAGCGATTAAAGAAGAGAACCAACACAAGAACTCCATAAGAGGACCACCCTTTGCATTTTTATAACAAACGGGATTTTCCAGATATAGAAATAATATTTTTTATTATAAAAGAGCAATTAAAAAACAATCGATTGGTGTCAAAAACTAAAATTAGATTTTTTCCGCATCCGGCCCCTTTCTTCGCGGACGGTCACATATGTGTATCACCATACATCTAAGAAACACATTCTTTCGCGCTTTTACGTTTGCGACTTTTTTTCATTAGATCTTCAAAAGATGACTTTAGACGATCTTTCTCGATTGCCAATAAACTAAGAGAGGTAAATCTTCTATCACCCATAGTTGAACGAAGATCTGATTTTACCCTAGTATGCTTTCCAAGCCAGAAATATCAATCCTGGCAGCCATCTGGGCGATTTTGATGAAACTTGGTGTTCTTGTAGTAGTTCATGGGCAATGTTTTTTGGTGAAACGATTTTCAAAAATTTTGAAAATTCTGGGAGCTACGCTATTTTGAAATTTGAGGTTGACTTTTTTTTAATTGTAATATTTCCGATACTTTTTTCGGATTTTAATGAAACTTATAGACATTCTGTAAAACAAGATGCTGTTTTATATAAAATATGATAGAAAAAATTTGTTCAACATTTTCACAAAAAAAAACTCAAACAAATTTTTTGATTCAATTTTTGACGGATTTCGCTATTTTTTATTTTTTATTTTTTATTTTTTGTTAGAATAACATTCCTTGTTCAATTATCTTTCATTCCGAAAACAACTTGATGGACACTCATCTGGTTCGCGATATATGAATATTTAAAGAGCGACATTCCAGTCGAATGCTTGTGTTACGCCGTACCGTTGCAACGCTGCAGTCTCGGGCATCCCTGTTTACTAATTTTTTTTCTCACTTAGAATTTTTTTGTCTAGGAGCAGATTTTTGTATCTGAAATATTTTTAATTCACTATCAGGAGCAGCAGAATATATTTTTTAACGGATTTGATGGTTAATGATCGGTATGAAGGAATAAAATCCTCTTATATCATGGCTTCCTTGTTGCACGATTGGGCCATCAGCGCTATGCCAAAAGTAAAATTAATTTCTTGTGCCAAAATTGAATATGAGAACCATACCAAATTCCTTGGCGATCGTTTTTTGATAGCGCAGACAATTGATGGTACCAGAGGATTTCATTCCTTCATACGTATCAATAACCATCAAATCCGTTGAAAATTATATTCTGCTGCTCCTGATACAAAATCAAAAATATTTCAGATACAAAAATCCGCTTCTAAACGGAAGAATTCTAAGTGAGAACGAAAATTGCCCGAAACTGCAGCGTTGCAGCGGTGCATTGTGTATTGCCAATGCCTGCTGCCCGCCTAGCTGCTGCCTGGCATAAGCATTCGACTGGAATGTCGCACTTTAAATATTCATAACTCGCGAACCAGATGAGTGTCCATCAATTTTTTTTTTGAAATAAAAGATAAATAAACAAGGACTATTATTCTAACAAAAAATAGAAAATAAAAAATAGCGAAATCTGTCAAAAATTAAATCAAATTTGTTTGAGTTTTTTTGGTTAAAATTTTGAAAAAAATTTTCTTTTCATATTTAATATGAGACAGAATTTTGTTTCACAAAATGCCTATGAGTTTCATTAAAATCCGAAGAAAACTGTCGGAAATATTACAATTTTTAAAAAAGTTGACCTAAAAATTCAAAATGGCGTAGCTCCTGGAATTTTCAAAATTATCAAAAATACTTTGGCCAAAAAACATAACCCATAAAGTAATACAATAGCACCAAGTTTCATTGAAATGCATGAGATAGCTGCCAGGATTGATATTTCTGACGTGGAAAGCGTCAGTTGAGAAAGATTTTCCAGCTTTACAATTCGTGATGTGTATGGTTAAGAAGGGTTTAAAAGTAATATATACATTCGGGAAAATCGACGTTATGTCTGAATCTGATTTTTCCAGTTCAGTGGTTAAGGTAACTTCCAAATCTTCAGCGTAAAAATCTACAAGTATACAGGCACTTTTTTATATCTTTTACATCTTTAATCTTCTACAGTTTCATAATTACAGATTTGTACATTCGTTATTATCCCTGATTCCTCATTGTCTGAACTTCCAATTACTCATACGCAGTTTAATATCATTTTATTATTTGATACTTATTGAATTATTTTACAATAAATTTAATTAATAATTTCCGAGACAATTTCATATATAATAATTTATGCAGTTCATTCAACAGTTATTATATTTAGATGATAAACTCACAAACTTGGTGATTTCCGCTGTCTATCCTCGATAACTTTTGTTATTAAATTGTTATTTTCTACTTCTCCAGAATTTTCATTTCCTTCAGAAGAGTGAGAAGAAGAGAATGAATCTTGATTGTTATCAGTTATAACTGATTTTGATTTATAATTGAAAAAAGTTGTCAGTTTTGGAATTTTGCTTTCAAATTCTTCTCTGCTTTTTTATTTTCTTTTCGATGCAACACTTTCACACTTTCTCGACATATTTTTAATTTGAAAGCATTCAAAAATCACACTCTGTTTCGTCAAAAACTCCACTAAAACTTGTTCAAATTTGAATCTTTGATTTTTGGCAAAAATTAAAGTTTGAAACGGAATGAAAATCTCCTCTGATGCGTGTATTTCAAGTGTCGGAATCGTACTCAGATTTGTGGGTTTGATACTTTGATGACGAATAAAATAAAATAAATAAAAATAATTCGTAAAATAATTCTAGATTTTCAGGTTCAACATAAAGAGCAAAAAAATTAGAAGTATTAGCAGGTTATCTCCATAGACAAGTAAAATAATAAATTTGTAAGTTTTGTTACCCATTTTTTTCCAAGTAGATAAAGAATTTGGAGGGCCTCCCAAAATCGGCGCCTGGATTACAGCCCTTACAGCTACCCCCTTAATCCGGCCATGGATAGGTCCACGTTTCGCTACCGACCGTATAGCACAGTCGGTATCATTATGAGAAGTTGTAGGCTCCGGAAGCTTCGATCATGATTCCTTAAAGAAACCAATCCCAAAGCTACTGGAACGTGTACGTCATCCGCTTCTGCTCCTTCTGTCCTAGAAGGTAAGCAAGAGCGGGAAATTTACGCGTGATAACATCGGGCAACACTGTTCCTTGGAGTCAGGTCTCTAGCCGCGGATGACCTTACGCGGCAGACAAGACAGTTGGAGATGAAGTTTTCACCTCTGGATACTTTTTTAGAGCTACCAATCTTTTCAGAATTTAAGAGGAACAGTGTTGACGGACCAGATGGAGTGATCCCAGGAGAACAGCCTTTTGCATCCGGTTCGCGATGAAATGAGCCTGACGCTGGCAAGCCGGAATCTTGTTGAGTTGGCTAATAAATGAAGCTTTCATACCTCCAAGGCAGCCGATTATGAGAATTATAAGATGAACTTTGTAGCCTTGGTACAGCCTACTCAGCTCGAAAAGAAGTGCTTGATATTTCGCCCGTTTTTCTCCCTCCTTTGCCGTGATATTACCATCGGATGGTGCCGAGAATTCAATCACGTAAATGATCTTGTTCTTCAGATCTTGGAGGACAATGTCAGGCTTCGTAGCACTGATACGTTGAGTGGTGGAGAATGAGAAATTCCAGTAGATCTTACACTGATCATTCTCCACAACTGACTCGAGTTCCCCCTGGGCGTATGGCAAGACGGGCAATAGATCAACACCATAGAAATGCCTAAGATAGTAATATATCACTTTCAGAGCTGCATTGTGTCTCTCTATGTACGCGCAGCGTGCATATTTAGAGCATCCACTGAGAACATGTCCAAGTGTTTCGGGCTCTTGCTTGCACGCCCGGCAGTTGGTATCGCGTACAGGTACATTCATTATGCGCTCGCAGTAAACTAAGGTGTCTATGACGCCGTCTTGACAGGCAAAAAGAAATCCCTCGGTCTCCGATCTCAATCCAGCAGACTTGAGAAACATGTTGGACAGACCCATCGAGAGCTCTTCTCTACGTAGGATGCCGTAGAACTTACCATGGAGGGGTTTCTCAGCATGTTCTCTTAGTAGGAGCGTATGTTCTGCTTCGTGTATACGACTTTTGAGCACCAGAGGTGTAAGTGATGCTAGGCCATGTGTAATGTCGCTGGAATTAAATGGGAGGTCAAGCTCCTCTGCGGCCCTATCTGCTGCATGGTATAGAAACACCGCAGCATTGGCGACTTCATGTTGATGTACGAGTCGCATAAGGGAATCCGTGCTTTTCAGAACTGAACAGGCTGTAGCCAGAACCGTTCTTCGATGAAGACACTCTAAGCTTAGCAATCCTCTACCCCCTTTATCGCGAGGGAGATATATTCGAGGTACGGAAGATCTAGGATGAAGACTTCGTTGTATTGTCATCATCTTGCGTGTGCTTCGATCAAGTTGTTTTAACTCATCGACGTTCCATTTTACTGCACCAAACGTGTAGAGCAGTATAGGAACGGCCATCATATTGGTCGCCTGGATCTTATTCTTTCCAGATAATTCGGAAGCCCAAATTTTTCTGAGAATTTGGCGATACCTTTTTCCAAGGGCCATTTTCAAGTTATGCACATTTTGGGTTTCCGCTTGCGGTATTCCAAGGTATGTATATGTATCTCCAATACCAAGATGTTGAATGGTATTTCCGCCTATGAGTTGAACATCCTGATCGTCACTGGATGATGTAGTTTCTAGTCTTCCTTGGTGTAGGTGGACGCAGGCACACTTGTCCAGTCCGAAGCTCATGCCAATCGCTTTAGAATACCTATTTACCGCATCTACAAGGATGTTAAGGTCCTTTTTTGAGGAAGCAAAGAGTTTAAGGTCGTCCATGTATAAAAGGTGGTTGACCTTATATTCTCTTCTGTTCGGCGGGCCACATAGGTATCCAGAGCTTTTGCCTCGGAGCACAATAGATAGAGGCAAGAGGGAAATGCAGAAAAGTATCGGACTTAGAGAGTCTCCTTGAAAGACCCCCCTCTTATATGTGACAAAGCTTGTAGTCACTTGTCTTTTGTCAGATGTCATGACAAATCTTGTCCGCCACAAGAGCATAAGCTCTTTTATGCATCTCACTATTTTTGGATGCACCTCCATGCACTCAAGGAGCTTGATAAGAAGCTCATGGTTCGTGTTATCGAATGCCTTACGGTAATCAATCCAAGCCATGGACAGATTGCGTCGATACCTGATCGAGTCCTGGGTAATACACCTGTCTATTAACAGGTTCTCCCTGCAACCTGCCAGCCCTCTCTTGCATCCACGTTGTTCGACTATTGCACTCCATACCGGCTCGATAGATGTCAATATCCTCTCTTTGAGGATGCCAGTGAATAGCTTGTAGCTGGTGTTTAAACAAGCTATCGCCCTGTAGTTCTTTGGACATGACAAATCTCCGGCCTTAGGGATCAATACCGTGCGTCCTTCCACTAGCTACTGCGGGACGGGTTGTTCTCCGTTTAAGAAAGTAGTAAATATACGAGCTAGATGTTGGTGCGTAGAAGTAAACTTCTTTCACCAAAAGTTGTTGATTTTATCTGGCCCTGGCGCCGAAAAGTTCTTAGTTCTAGCGATAACTTTCTTCACTTCTTCAGTAGTAATTAGTGGACACTCTTCCTCTGGATCTTGTAATCTTTGCCTTTTGCAAAAGTTACGAAAGAGTGATATATCAGAAGCGTCTTCATTAAGCTGATAAGTATCTCCATATACTTGCTCCCAGAAGACTTGAATCTCTTCTCGACTAGGCGGATTTTTAACTACACATGACGCTTTATTGAACAGACGGGAAGGATTAGTAGAAAAGGTGGAATTTTCCTGAATCCACTTAACTCGCCGTTCAAGGCGCTGTTTCGCTGTTGAAAGAGATCTTACTTTTTGCGTCCAGTGCTGCTTGATGGTCGACAGTTTACACTTGTTCAGGGTGTGATTTGCTTTCCTCAAGTTTCGAGCAAGTGCCCTAACTTTTGGAGTGAACTTTTTATTTGATGTTATGTAGCTAATCACGCACTAAACATCTGATGCATGCCATCTCGCCGTTTCAATTTTGAACTGAAGCTGTGCAATACGCTCGCGTGTCTTACTCAGACGTACCGAAGTATCGTTACTTCTATCGTCGCTAAGCAGGGAGACCGCCTTCTCGTAAACTACACAGTTCAGATTCCAGAGATTAACATCTTCGGGGAGCAAATCGGGAAGAGCAGTATTAGCTTCAGCTAATTTGTCCATCCTGAGGAAGACTTTTTGGTGGATAGATCTCCTACTTCTCATGTTGGCATTATCGGCTATCTGCAAAGGTGGTCTTTCTGGAACGGGTGGAATGTTCGCTGGAGGATGTTGCTCCTCTTCCTGTTGATAAAGAGCTTCATATCCGTTTTTTCGCAAGAAGGATACCTGATCTCTTAAATACTGAGGCGTTTTATGATCATATTCCGGGTGCATATTGCCCCAACGGTCATGTAACCTCTTCATAAATCCTCTCCGCGCTGGTGAGCTTCTTTGCCAACAGGTAAGAAGGTCCCTCCTGAGTTGGTCCGACCATTTAAATCGATGTTCTCGCGTTTGTCCGGGGTCATTGCCTGGTCGTCGCCTCGGTTCGTTCCTATTGCCAGTCCCAACTGAACCATGGCCTCCATCCGAGAGAGGCCTATTGTGGGTGGCACTGCGCGATATTTGTGTCGTAACCGCATAATTCGTTGCATTGGGGAGTTAGCCCAAAGCAACGCGGCTGACTGCAAGAGCCGGAGCTCTCGGGCGATGGGGTCGCCACATCCCTACGCCATAGCACAGTCGGTATTATTGTTATTATTATTATTATTATTATTATTATGCCATTAAGCCATTTCCTTATAAATATAGTATATTATGTATTACCCTCGTTTTGTATGATTAGTAATTCAAACAAACAAAAATTTTGACAAATTGCAATTCGGAAGAGTAAAATTTATGCCCAATATTAGGGAAAGTATACAATTTGAAGAATATTAAAGCAGGCAGAATACCTCAAAGGGGTTATTCATAAAATACGTGATACGTCCAGGGTTGGGGGGGGGGGGTGGAGTCTGTCGAAGTATCTTTCTCCATGTTAAGATCAATGGAAAAAGTAACACGTGGGGGAGGGGTGGGAGTCAGAAGTTCCTGAAAAATTTATTACGTGTTTTGTGAATGGTCCCAAAAAGTATTTAATCACTCACCCTCTACGGGGTTTCCTTTTGCTATGGATCCTTCTGAAGCTGCACCCCTACTTTCAAAAAAAATTCGAAACATTTATTAGAGTTCTTAGTCGATGGGCTCCGATGGAACTCAACCCAAAAGGTCTTGAACCTTCCGGATTTTTTCTGTTCTCATTATCGTGATACCTTATGATCGTTTTTCGACCAAAATTCACAAAATCGTCAGAGCCGTTTTCGGAAAATTTTTTTTTTATAATTGGGAGGGGGGATTGTTAAGTTTTCTTTTTGTGGAAATAATATAGAAATAGTGATAATGATATAATATATTAAACATCTTGCGATAACCAAATCACTTTCAAATGTTCAAAAATGAGTTTAAGAAAGTTTCAAAAATGCTGTTTTTTCGAAAACGCTACTTTATGGAGCACGCAGATAATGAGGCATAGTTCACAAGAAATAATCAGAATGAAACTCCTCAATAACTAAAAAAATCGTAGATTACCCTTCCAATAGTTTAGGAAATATAGCTGCAAAAACTTATTTTTTATCCAAAAATTTGATGCACACCCTTTTCATTTCCATTTTCCTGTAAAACAAAGTCCCTATGCATCACAGTTTAAAGTTTCAAAAAAATAATTTAGAGTAGACTGAATTTCCTAAAAATCCAAAGAATACAATCTCTTAGCTCTAATAGAACTGCAGTTATGGCCTTCCGAATAAGAACTTTTTATGGAACTGCCATCTAAAAAATGTCAATAGCCCCCCAGTAGAACCGCGGTAAATCTCACCTATGGCCACGTCTCACAACCGTGAGATGGGTGGTCACAGGGCACGACGTAATCACAACGTCAGGCCGGCGAAACCCTCGTGTGTCTTGAGGACAGTTACTCGCACCGAATATTTTGGGTACAGTCGTTGCAGCTCTCTTTTAAGGTCTTGATACCTCTCCTCTTTTTCTTTCTCCTTTGCAGTGATGTTGTATTCGGACGGAGCCGAGAATTCGATCGCGAATATAGTTCGTTTCTCGAAGTCTTGGAGAACAATGGCAGGTCTCCAGTGAGCAACGGAGACTGCTGCACGAAAATCGTATTTCCAGAAAATTCGGCACTTCTCGTTTCGGACAATTGACTCTATATCCCTTGGAGCATTTGGCAGGGCAGGAACGCGACCAACGCCGTAAGAGCGACAAAGATGGTAATGAAGTACTCTTGGGGCCGCATTATGTCTATAGATATATGTCGTTCCTGCGTGGCTCGGACATCCCGATAGTAAGTGTTCTAGGTACTCCGCGTGTGCATGACACGCCCTGCACCTATCACTGGGAACTTCTTGACATAAAATGCGGTCACGGTATGCTAAGGTAGAAATGACACCGTCCTGGCGGTCACGGTATGCTAAGGTAGAAATGACACCGACCTGGCATACAAAAATAAAACCCTCTGTACCTGAATTGAGCCCTGTTGATTTGAGGAGAGCAAAAGTTTGCTTCTTCGACAAGGATTGTTCTTCTACATTTCTGTGAAAGTTTCCGTGCATATGCATGTCGAGTAGCTGTTGGTGAAATTTTCCTACCTCTGATTTCTTTACTTCTGCTTTTAGACGTGATTCATTTAGGTGGAGTAATGCTCTTTCCTCACTTCTGATGTTAAAATTCAGGCCAAGGGTCTCTGCCGCTTGCTCCGCGGCTTTGTAAAGGAACACTCCTTCGCTGTAGCTGTACTAAGAACAATTTGGTTGTGAAGACACTGGAGATTCAGAAGTCCGCATCCGCCTTGACGGCGTGAAATGTATAATCGCGGATCCGACGAATTGATATGCAAGCTTTTATGCATATGTATGATCTTACGTGTGGTGACTTAAGCTCGTTCTTCGTCCATTGAACCAGCCCAAACGAGTAGAGTAGGACCGGAACGGCAAGCATGTTAGTCGCAGATACCTTGTTCAACGCCGACAGATTGGAAGACCAAATCTGCCGAAGAAGATGCTTGTATCTGCTTTTGGTTTTGGTTTCTTGGGAATCGAACCGAAGGGCCTATGACAAAGCCACCGAATGCGTCCTCGGGTTGCGGATAGAGGGTCCCTGTACCAAGGGTTTCTGCTGAATATGGTTACAGTAATTAGTAAGCAGTCGCGGACAATTGTCCAGGGATGTTCCCGCAGGAATAACCCCTAAGCGAAGGCGTAAGAACCGTGCCGAAAGCTTAATGGCAACTTGGTGAGGTGTCTCAAACGGTGATTCTGGGATACCGGGCGACCTCCCAGAGCACGCAGCCTTATTCCTGCACGCGGGGCTCTATGAGGATGGACCACCCTTTCCCTAGCTACTTGTGGGACCAACAATGATAAAACCAAACATAGTTGTAGTAAGTGCGGTTTAAAACAATCGACCACGCAGGGCTCCCGACAATGGGTCGGACAACAATGCTGACTACCCTGGAGTTGGGGAAGTCAATCAAGGCGGAGTCTATGCGATGGACCGGCGGAATCTCAATACTTTTGGGTGGACAGATCGTTATGTACTGTGTGGTGCGAGAAACACCCAGAGCTCTCGCACTTTTCGTGTCAACGTCTGCGAAACCATGCCGAACAACTCTGGAAAAGGGGCTATGTGAGCGGAGCGCCTACTCTACTGCAGCCAGAACAAGCCGGCAATAGAGAAAAAGAGGCGACACTAAGGCCAACCGCGGGCAGGCATCTAAAAGAGGAATAGTCTAATAGGGGAAGAGCCATGCTTCAGTGCTCGGAGAAACATCAACATCCAGATTTCTTTGAAGCCCAAAGATCTGGCTGAATTAGATGACGAGCTTCGTGGAGATTTTTCCGAAGAATCTAACCTCTGGACTATCAATCGTGGTGTATATAATGCAGCAAAAGCTTTGGCGGATGCAACACATAGAACAAAATTAACGGCTGATCATAAGACCAAAAGACGAATGCATTCACTCACCACACAGATAGGCTGGGCAAAACACATCACGCGTCCCGCATTCAGTCTGCTATTGACTACATAACATCTGGCAGGAATTTCATAGTCAAGGTTAGATAGTTCGCGCGTGAACTGCGGATCCGTTATCACATATTTAACAAGTCAAAGCTGCTGACCATCACGTAGTATATTCTTTACAGAATACGGGTACTATATGATACTAGGAGAAGTCTAGAGCGTAGAGAGATGTGGGTCAGAGTAAACCAACAGTTTTTCTCTGACCCATCTCGACTCTTTCAAGATCCTCCAGTTACTGTCGACCATCTGCCCCAACCAGAGGAAGTCAAAGCATTTTGGAGAGAAGTTCACGAAGTCCAGCATCCACTTAAAGAAGGCTCAAAGAACATAAATAGCTTCAAGGAGATGTGCAATGCCCTCATAACACCTGAGGATGAATGCTCACCTATGAACTCTTCTGGCGGGGAGGCGGTGAAAGGCAGAACTCTGACTAGAACTTTCGGAACTCTCAAAATTTCGGTTGTTTAAACTGCGGTAGTTCTTTGAATCCCGAAGTGATTGAAAAGTGTTATTTGACTTTTTTGTAGAACTTTCCAGTAGAGAGGCGGCAGGAGGCAGAACTGTGATCAGAATACATAGAACACTCAACATTTTTAAATTAGAAAAATTTTATTTTCAAACTGTTGGAGCTCTGTGGATTTTTACTTAATTAACAAGTGTTATGAGGCATTTTATAGAACTCTTCTGAGGGAGAGAGGGTGACTCTTATCACAACTAGTGGAACACTTAACGAGAAATACGTCAAATTTTTTTATTTTAAAAATGTTTCAACTTCTAGGTTTTAGATTGTTTCGAAATTCTGTTTTTATAGCACTCCAGAACTCTCTTATGTCTGAAGGATCATGCAGAAGGAAGTTGAATTTTTGAAACGTGGCAGGGGCTAGCCATTTTTATCGAAAAAATCTTTCTTGGTGAAATTGTCCCGAACAAATTCTCAAAAGGATTTGGAACTCCAGAACTGTGCTAAATCTACTCAGAAGTCTTAGAATTCTAAAAAAAACTTCACCTATGCAAAAGAGGAAGTAGGGGGGGAGGTATCCTCCCACTTTTAAAAAGTAAGTTTTTGACCCTTTAAACGTCAGAACTATTACTAAAGCCCATCTAGAACTCTTGAACTATTTAGGAGATACACGGAATTCAAATAAATTGAACTTTTAATAATAGGGGGGCTTCACAGGGATTTGCTATCGTGAGTTCTCATAAGTTAGTACTACATGCGTTTCCTTATTTTCAGACGGAAACCTTTTACAGGATAAATGGAATATATACTTCCAGAAACATCTTTACACAATTCTATACATTTATGTCATCCATAAGTTACTCAACATCCAGTTATTACAACTCCACTAATATTATACTTGAAACTAGGCTTTAATTTTAAATATATTGTAGAGTATTTTCCCTTTTGAGGAGTAGGGACATGGGAAAAATTAGTTTAAACCTAATTTTATCATAGAATCGATTTAACGATGTCGTAATAGCTTCTCAACACCACGGATGCTAGTAACGGTCCATTGAGTCTATTACCCGCTCATAAACTGCAAATGCGCAGCCCCTTCACTCTACGTCTACCCCCTTCAGAAGTATTTTTTTCTTCCTGGCGACTCGAGTGATTATTATACAAGAACGTTCGCATACCGGTTCACTCTTCAAAGCCCTCGGCGCGTCGTCGCTCGCATATATTCGCGTCCAAGCTTGCGTTTTCACATCCAATACAATTCGAAATGCTGATGCATAACCATATTTAGATTAGACCATTCCTAATAGGGAATAATGCGTCTGGTGTCTCGAAGAGAACGTTGAGTTCAATTCTCAAGTGTCTCAGTTCATATCTTATGCTAATTAACATTTTTTTTTTCAAAAAAGCATTTCTTGCAAAATTAGTTGTGAAAATTCTCGAAGAAAGAAAATAAATATTTCTTTTATTTTAAGAATACTGTGACACAGGGGGTTGAACCACAAGGCCAAAGCATTGGATTTGTTTTCATAGTAATCCCCAGAATAACAAGCTGTTGCATAACATTCTGATTAAAAACTTCAGATCAAAATGATCCAGTTAAGCGGATATAAAATTAATTTGAAGATAACTTCATTCATATTTGTCGAGCGGCAGTTGTTTTACTTTTGATTGAAAGTCGTCGTTTAGTTATGATCGACACAATATTTCTAACACAAGGAATACTTTAGGAAATGCTGATTTTCATGGTAAGAGAAAAATTCTAAATTTCTTATATTAGGCTATACAAGTACATTGCTGCGGTTTCTACAAGCGTTTGTTTTAGATTTAACCAGATTCAAATTCCACTTCTGAAAGACTTACAACTACCTAGGACCAACAGAAAATGTTTTAGATTACTTTGAACTTTCAACAGAACATATGAATTTTTAACAAATAGTTGAATTTTTAAGTAAAAAAGATCAATTAGAGGGTGCCAGCACATAACTAGATAACCAAAATTTTTATCGAGAATTCATATTTAATTCAAAAAAAGTAATTTTTTTATTTTTATTTTGTAGCAAACAATTTCTGTCATACTGTAAGATCGCGGTCTTCAATTTTGATTTTCTCGGTTTAGAATAATTCTTTGAAATAAAAAATTTTGGATGCTGATTTACCATTTCCGAATCTCGAAAGTTCGTTTTTATTTTTGCAAAAATTGAGAAATTCAATTTTTGATCACGGTCCAAAAATGGTTTTGAAAATCAATCAAATTTTAAATATAAAATTCTCTGTCAGTTTTTACAGAATTGTATAATTTTCGTACAATAAAATTTATTTATTCTCATTCAGATACTTAATACCTGGGGAACGTGTTTTGATTTTTCGTTTTAACTGAAAATTAAATTTTTTATCGAAATCTACAGCCAAGCCTGGTCGAATTTTAGATTAGCACCACTTTGAGATTGTGAATTTCTACATCCACTTTCTCAAAACTGGATAACTTTTTCAATCAAAATTTTTCGGCCTAAATTGAACAACACTTGAGCTTGGAAATATGTATTGATTCCATCTTCAGATAGTAATTTCGATTTTCCAGAATGCTTTTTCGCTTCCCTGAAACATTCCGATTTTTGTTGGTTATATCTGGTTTCGTACTGCCACCCTTCAATTCTCAACCAAAAAAGATACACCTTCAACCAAAAATGAAATAGGTAAATGTTCATCCACAAATATTTAAAAAATTGATTTTCAACTAAAAACACAAATTGCCAAAAAGAAAAATTTCAACTAAAATAATTTATCATCCACATAAAAAAATTAATTTTCAACAAAATAGTTCAACTTTCAATGAAGAAGTTGAATTTGCAACCAAACAAGATGAATTCTCAAGAAAAAATGTAATATTTGATATTTGAATAAAAAGGAGATTTTCATTTTAAATAAAAAACAGTTGAACTCGACCAAAAAAGACGACTTTTTAACAAAATAGTTGAATACTCAATCGAAACAGATCAATAATCAAGTAAAAACTTGGATTTTGAACAAAAGTGCAAATTTTATACCAAAAAAGCGATATTTTAACAAAATGGTTCAATTTTCAGTGAAAGAGATAAATTTTCCACTACAATGATAAGGCCAAACAAAGAAATGGATTTTTAACCAAAAAGATGAATTCTCAACAGAATACCTGCAATTTCAGCTAAAAAAATGCAACCAAATACTTTAATTTTCAATTAAAAAAGACACATTTTCAACAAAAAATGTAATATATGAATTTTGAATTAAAAAATCGATTTTGGAAAGAACTAAACAAGATAAATGAAAAGAAGTTACATAAATATTATGTAAAAAAAGAATATTTAAAAAACAAGACTTTTCAACAAAATGGTTAAATTTGGAACCAACGAGATGATTTTTTAAAGCAAATTATCTTCAAGCAAAAAATGAGTTCTTGAATCGAATGATCAGTTTTCAACAAAAAAATATGAATTTTCAACGAAAAATGTAATAGTTGATATTTCAATCGGAAAATATTCCAACTGAGAATAAAAAACCTTCAAATACAAGTAAAAAAGGTAAATTTCCAACAAAGAAGTTAAATTTTCAATCAAGAAAGATTTTTTTATTTAGGAGAGAATAAAAATCAACGAAATGGTTGAGTTCTAAGGCCAAGAGAAGACGAGTTTTCTACAGAACAGTTGAATTTTCAACCGGCAGATATGAATTTTCCACAACAAGGTTAATTTGCAACCAAATATTTTAATTTTTTAACGTAAAATACGAAATTTCAACAAGATAGTTTATTTTTCAACCAAAAAGTATCATTTTCTAACATAATTGTTGAATTTCCAAACAGATAATTAAATTGTCAATCTAATGATGAATTTGTTAATAAAAAAAATGAATGCTTAACCAAGAATATAATTGTAGACTTTTCAACCAAAAAGTGTTAACTTTCAATTAAAATTATGAATCTTCAAATGGTTACATTTTCAGATAAAAAACATAATTTCCAACCGCAAAAGAAAAACGAATATTCAAATGTGGAAATAAATTTTTTTTATTCTTGAAAGGAATTAAATATTATAAACTTGTATATATTCTTAAGTGTATTTATTAATTTTTTTTGTTCTCTACTATACAAGATTTGTGCACTACTTGCTTCTACAGGAAAAATGTTATGCAGATTTGAGGTATTTTTCCGGTGGAATCATAATTTTTGTTATTTGTACCGTCTGGAATTATTTCACAAATCGTGAAGAAATTAGATTGCACAAATCTTCAAATTTTCCTTTTCCGGTAGCATCCTACAGATATGAAATAGCAATAGCAATCTGTTTTCTTTTCCCTCTTTTGGCATCATTCGATTTTTGAATGTCTGACGAAATGCTCTCGCCCATGAATACATTTTCAGCTGATCTGGATTGTCTGGGAGTGACGTCTGCTATGGCAAAATTTAAACCAGTCAATTATTTTAATAAAAATTCAAAAATATACAAGTTCATTTCTATTTAAGTTATCAAACTTGACCTATTTAGCTTTTATAGGAATTGATTTAATTTTACAATTTTAAAGTTTAAAATTAGAGAATTTCAAGTAGAAAATAGAGACTAACTTCTTAAAAAATCGGGTGTTTGAATATTCAAGAATTAACAGATTTAATTGGTTGCATTCAGATTGAACACCTCATAATGAACAGTCTTCAAAAATTAAATACTCTAAAATATCACGACTTTCAATTCGTATGCTCTAGACGTTAAAACACTTTAGACATTTTGAGCGTCCCAAACGAAAAAATTTCAGATTGAAGTTCGAATTGAAAATGTTGTAATTTAAATATTAAAATTTTAGTGTAGAGGATATAACCAAATCCAAAACTTGTACCTACATTTTGAGTTTCCGTAGCATCTTCTTCATAGTTTCTTTTGCCTCCTCGAGGACAGTTCGTGATCAGACAAGCACTACTGACAGAAATAATTAAAAAAATGACAGTATATTTTTTCATCATTCTGATTTTTGTTTCAATTTTAGTATAATTCAAAGGAACGATGTATTCGAATTGGCTCGAAAGGAAAGACTGCACTGAAACCTTGGTCTTCCATCCTTATATTTGTCGACCTCAATATTTTAAAATTCACCCACTGCCCTGTATTATCTCCGTGACAGAGTTTCACTGTAGAGGATTAGGATAATAAGTCACAGTGCACGATACAAGACCTCGCATTATTGTTGTTATTTTACATTCAAGAGAGTGTGTCTCAAGCATAGTACAAGAAAGGATACATTTCTTCGCTATAAAACCCAAGCAGTGGGCGACGCAAAATTTCAATTCACATGCGTCACTCGAAGTATATTGAATTTACAATTTAAAGGAATTTCCGTCGAAAAACTATTTCTGAAACATTCAAAAAGATTATACAATAACAAATGAAGCTATTCAGAAAACATAGGATTGATTTTTCTTAGAGATTGTATTTTATATTTAAAAATGGAGGGATTGAAATGTATCATCTTAATTTTAAAAAACTTCAGTTTTAAAATTTATCAAAGGAATATGTTTTTCTCAAATACATAAATATATAATATATCGAATAAAATTGTAGTGTTATTTATTAAAAATTTGATATGATAAGATTGAAGTTTGATGGCTTCAATATGGAAACGAAATTTTCATTCTTAGCAAAAACATTTAGAGAGCAAATTAGAGCAGTAAAATTTAAAATGCTTTGAAACTTATGGGTTTGAAATTTCGGGAACATGTAATTTAGAACGCTAAAACTTACAGGAACTTGACGATTCAAATAGACTTCAAATCAAATTTTATTACGAACAGAAGAAAATCAGAAATTGTTAATTACAAAATTGAATAATTACGGATGGTTAGCGCGATAATAAAATGAGCAGATAATGAAAAGGCATTGTTAACGCCATTTCTTGTGAGGGATAGGAAAATTACATGTAATTAGAAAGAGGTTTTAAAACAATGTGCAAAAACATGACTTCTGTAGTCCGATTCTCTGAATGGCGACGCGCCTCCTTAGCGACCATACGTACGGAAGCAAGAAAGCCTTGATAATTCCTCGAGCATGTAGCCAGGCAATTAAGGTGTAACATTTCAAAGTTCTGGTCGTAAACAACGCGGGCAAGGCAGCAGAACCTTCGAGCGGTGTTCCGCCCGTCAATTGTTACCAATTGTTGCCAATCAGAGTAATACGTGTCATTAGGAAAGGAGGCTGGCAATGTTCTGATGTGTAGTACCTGCTCCATTACAACGTTTTATTAATTTACCCTTAATTGATAACATCTTACAATCCACTTCACATCTTATTCATCCTCTAAGCGATTGCATATTTATTTTTTATTTCGTTTCAAAGATGAATGATGAATTTTTCAATTTCATAAAACAAATATTGGTAATTTGTGGGATGAAACTTAGAAGCTTCTTTAATTTGAGCAGCTGGATTCGAAACCGATAGAGGGATAATGTCTATAGTTGTTTGAATTTGGTTTACTTCAACGCAACAGATTTTGCACCAATTTTTGGAGAGATGATGTTCTGAAGCTTCTTCAATTTTGAACATCTGAACTGGAAAGTAATGGACGTATACGGCCCAGTTGATTTGCATATTTGGCAAACCGGTAACGGGGCAGTTCACAAGAAAGGGAAAACCTGATTCGACCTGTTGTTATATGAAGCTGCATCGCTTTTGTAGCAGCAAGAAGAAAACCAATGTGTTCGTGCATCGCGTGGCTGAACGTGAACCAACGGTTAGCCACGCCTCCATAGACAGCCGCCAGCCAACAATTAAGATTTGATCGGCAAAAATGGTCGAGGCAAAATGGCGCTGACCACTGAATACGTAATGCCCTGACCAAAGAATCCTAACCTGGTGCATGAACCGGTACATTCACATACAAACCTCCTATTACTTCAATGCATACTTTCAAATTAGACATAATTCCTAAATACATTGCCGAAAACATTAACAAACATTGTTGCCTTTATAAAAACATGACCGAATTTGATAAAGTTATAAGGGACTGCGTTGGTACCATTTTTAAAATTGGTAGATTTGACGGGTACCAGTTCAGACCAGTCAGGTACCAGTTGTTAGTGAAAAAATGGATGGTGCCATTCCACAAAAGAAGTTTAAATGATTGGTACCACTATTAGATGTTGGTTGAACTAACTGGTACCTATAAATAAGAGACCTAAAATTTGTTTAAATAACTGGTGCTAGTTGTTACCTGTCCTGAAAATTGGTTCGCCTGAATGCCACACTTGAAACCAGTCCTTAAATTCAACTCAATAACTGGTGCCAGTTCTCAATTCTTCTAACCTGCCTGATATTATTAATATCACTTCTAAAATTTGGTTGGACTGATTTGAACCAGTTGCTACCAAACCCTAAATTGAATCCACTGTGCATTAATCCTTCCAGAACATTTATGTACAATAACTTCTTTTCTATATCTTCAGCTTCATTTTGCAATTCTCTTCCTGAAAATATTCGTAATTAGGAGAATTTGACGACTTTTAAAAACTAAATTTTTTCTGCACCTCTTAACTAAGCAATCTCTACTTCATGACCAATGCATTCCGAATACTGCGACTATATGTATACTTTAAACTGATATTTAATTCAAATAATGGAATTGTATTTTTCTTATGAAACCACAAAATTATACTCAATTCTCATATTTGAGTGTAAGCTATAGCATTGATATATATTTGACACAAATTTATGTACCTAACCATGTGAATACCTTTTTGCCTGTAGAAGACTTATCTCATAGCATTAATAAATTCTAAACTAAACTAAACTAAACTGGTACCACGTAGAACTAGTAAATAAAATTGGCATATCTAATGGGTATCATGTAAAGCCATTCCGAAGATTGGCATACCGGACTGGTACACCATGTGAAATCAGTCCGCGAAAAATTCGTTTACCTTACTGGTACTGATTAAGGCCACTCTTAAAATTTTACCGAGCCCACTGGTACCAGTCCTGAAAATCATTTTACCTGATTGGTGCCACGTGGGACTAGTCATGAAATTCACATATCTGATGGGTACCACGTTGAGCCATTTATAGAATTTGTATACTAGACTGGTACCAGGTGGAATTAGTCCTCAAACTTCTTTCACTTCACTGGTCGTAATTAGTACCCGTCCTTAAATGTGTCCTGTTAGCTGATTGGTACCAGACGGTACCAGTATTTAAAATTAGTTTATAAAACTAGTACCAATAAGTATAACTTCTTAAAACTGGTTTGCCTAACTCGTACGACTTGAACCCAATGCTAAAATGTGGGTTACCTGACTAGCTTCGCTGATTGGTGCCAGTCATTACCAGTCATTGAAAGTAGATATACACAGCTGGTATCAGTTGGTATAACTTTTGAATTCTCATCTATTTAACTGGCAGAACTTAGAACAAATGCTACAATTTCGTTTACCTGAGCGGCACTTCTTAGTACTAAAAATTTTCACCTGAAATCAAACATCAACGGAAATTTTTGAACAATTTTTAGGCTACTATTTCATTATAGAATAATTTCTAATCGCTTCATATTTTTTTAAGAAAAATCAAGATTCTTTCTCATGCCGTTACACCCGAATGGACGAGGATTGAGCACGAACGTTCGTGCCTAATGCACTTAGCGATTTAACTATTTAGAAATGTAGGCGTACACCCATTGTAGCATAACTAGTAGAGATAGGATTTACTTTTCTTGTTTCGAACAGAAAGTGAGACTATCGAGATATATAAAGAGGTACTATCGATCTGTGGTATTTTCGCAGTTTTATCAAATGAAGGTTCTGGCAGGATGGGTCGAAGACTCAGAGCCCAAAATTAACATTAGCATGGCAATAGCGTTTGTAGCAGCGGCTCACGATATCGCGAGACTCTAATCGTGGTATAGGCGTACTTATGCGGCTACCACGTTTACCCCTTAGCAGGCCAATCATTAAGCTAATGTCCCCCAATCACGGCCCTCCATCAATGCCACACCCCCTTTTTCTCCAATCACTCCAATCAGAATCATGCAAACTGATGCAAAAATCGGATCCGGCCTTCCAGACACTCGCAAAGTGGCAGGAAGTCGTTTCAAGAGTCTAAAGAACCGCTAACTCGTCAGAAAACATTCAAGAAAAGGTGGTGCAATTCTGGTGCTTTATTTTCATTAAAAGTTCCAAACAGAAGGCAACGTTCGACACATAGAAGGAAAATGATCAAAAGTTCTCGTCTTCATCGAATTACAAAACTGAGGGAAAAATTTGAAAATTAATAATTCAAAGTTTTATTGCTTTTATTCAAACGATATATTAAAAATTATACGTGTGAAAATCAAAAAGTGACAATATCATGTCCCTGGAATATTGTACGCGTGTGTGTAATATTATACCGACAAACAAAATTATACGCGTGTGTTTGGTGGAATACATTTTTTAATTAAAGGGTTTCGTTAATAATAATCGACATAAGTTCGATAAAATATGAGTAAATGTCAGCCGGTAACTTATCCCTGACTACACAGGAAAAAACAGAAGCGAATTTTTGATGTGGGTGATTTTCAAGTAGATAAAGCTGAACTTTTTCGCATCGAAACAAAACAAGATTCAATAGAGTTGACGTGGTAACAATTTCCCATGTGGTGGGTAAATCTTAACACGTGAAAGTAATTTTTATCGCTAGTAAAGATTACTCTGAAATCGCGGTAAAGATTATATTTTGTTTTTTCTGTTTACCTTTTCTAAATGTATGGAGTTATGATCACTTTTTGAATGTTCCTGCGTTTTTATGAGATCCGCTAACAAAACAAGGTTTTATTTATTTTTTGGCTTGAAAGCCTAATCTCAAGATTGGAATTAATTAATAGTTATTGAAGATTGTTAAATAAACTTCAAGAAGAGAAAATTTATTTACCTTTAAAGTGTGTTTATCAAACGAAAATAAAGAGGCCCGAAAAAAATCGTACAAAAATTGTATGTAATCTGCGGTAACATGGTTTTATTATCAGAAGGAGTATATTCTGGAGGTGACTTTATAAAGAAAATATTAATAAAAACATGTACTTCTCAGATGTTAAATACTTGTTCGATAATTTATTCCAGACTAAAAATATTCCTTAAAATTATCAAATTTGTAATGCATAACCCTGTCATTCGGTAACGCAGAAGTTATTTGGAACAAATAAAGTTAACCGAAAAACGGAATAAAAACGATATACCCTTTATTTTTTAACTTAAAAGTGATTTTAAATGAATCTAAATTAATGTTTTACTTTTCTTATAATACTTTGCAACGTTAAAATGGTTTCTGACCATATAATTTTAATAAATAAACATACAAATATTAAACTATTATATGATATATTAATATAAATATTAACCCCTAATAATCATTTGAATTCTCGGAAATCAGATAAAATCCATTAAAATTCTTTAAAAAGCCCATGGTGTCTCTTAAAATATCCTAAAACCTTATAGGTCCTATAAAATCGTTCCATATCTTCCAAAATTCTATGAAATTGTTCAAAACCGCATTAAAATTTGGTAATGTACACCTAAAATCATTGAATCTTCTGATAATGCCTTGAAATATTTTTGGATACCCCAAAATATTAAAAATCTTTTGAAATACTTTCCATTCATTGAAAGCTATTACAATTGAAAATACTTTTGAATCTTTTTAGGACCTCTAAGTTTTCTTGAATCCCTCCAATTCATTTAAATCTATTGACAAATCCTTGTAATCTTTTCGAAAAAAAACTTAAGTCTTTAAAATCCTTTGAAATCCCTTCAAGTTAATGTTGAAAATTCCTAAGATTATTTAAAAATACTTTAAAATATTTCAAATCCTTTGAAACTTTTCTAAGCTCTTGATGATATACCCTGACATTCCTTGGAATATTTGAAGTCTTATAAAATCCGTTGAGACCCTGGAAAATTCTTTAAAATATACCTTAGAGCCTAACCATAAATTACATAACACACT
>CAKNXH010001664.1:265718-299963 GCA_932178445.1 Andricus quercusramuli | reverse complement strand
AGCTTCTGTGAAATTCTTCAAAATTCACATCAAATTTGGGAAATTCTTTGCAATTTCCGTACAAAGGATAATAGTGATGAAATTTTATTTTTTCATATCTTAAGCCTGAAGAAGCAGATGTAATTGTTATTATAACTTACAAAATATCGTAAATGGTTTAAATAACAAAAAATTATCACCAAACACAAAAAATTATTATTATAAAATAAATTCTTAATCTCGTAAATCATTATTTTTACACTTATTTCAATTAATATGAATACAAAAAAGTATTGTATGTCGATCTAAAATATTTTTTCCCGTTCAATTCAAAATCGAATAATTCCAACTTTTTGATTTTCATCCATACATATTTTCAAGCCCAACCCTACCATTTCCTTCTTGAATAAAGTTTGTTTATTATTATTTATATAATGTATTTTGTAGCAGCGATAAAAATTACTAGCAGTTTTTACAATAAAGTCGTTACTTTTAACGAATTATCTAATACTGAAGAAAGTTAATGGTTGTAAGTTAGTGCAATTTGTTTTATGATGCAATCTATTGAAAGGAATGTATGAATACTACACGCACTCTTCGAGCAACTTTCCTCTATTTATTAAATTATTAAGAAATTTTCACTTTGATATTATTTCTCAAGATAAAATGACATTGGGAAATAATAAAATATCTTCTAGTCAAGCGTAGTTTACTTTGTACCAACATATAGAAAATGTGGTACTTTAATCAATTGAAGGCGGTTTTTCGCATAACCTTTTTCCTCGCGCTTTTCTTACCTAACTTATCTTCGGAAAATTTTCTCAATACAGTAAAATAATAAAATACTGTAACATCCTCATATCTTAGGAGCAAGTTTTTACTATTTTTAAAAGTTTTTAAATACATTTTTAGTTGATAATAAAAGATGATTTTGTTTGAATGGAAAATTGCTCTTTTTATCGTGATCTGCAACCGAGCTTGTTCCAATTTGGGTTCCTGTCTCTTTGAGATTGTAAACTTCCACATCCTGTTTAATCATACTTTTTTGTCCTCAATTAAGAAACACTTCATCTTGGGTGCAAACTTTTGTTATATCTTTAAATGGTGATTTTGATTTTATAGAATGTTATTTCTCTCTCCTGCAAAATTCCGATTTTGTTGGTTATAAGTTCCGTACTGCAACCCTTTAATTGTAGTCTAAAAAACTTATTGATTGACCTATCCGCGATTGCATGTGAACCTATAATGAATTTTTAGACTGGAAAAGTGGATTAGAAAAATAGATTCTTCTTCTTCGCGTGGCGAGGATCGCGGTGTTCGCGTACACTCGTACAGCATCAATAATTGCCAACCGGCGCGTCTCACGTTTCCCCATAAACTTAACGATCGCCTGCCGGCATGCTTAAGAACGTGTCTTCAGTTTTTTCTCGAAGTACCCCATCGCTCGTTTTGCTTTCGGTGGACGCGAAATCTGCATCTCCCTAACTTAGAAGAAGGGGATGAACATAGGTATATCATCCATACCTTGCAGGTGAAACCCCCTTCGGCGATTTGCCTCCATTTTCAAGTAATTTTAAAGCGCAGGTATTTAACAAATTATATAGGCCGACATCACGGCGGGGAATTTCGGCTTCTCTGTGCACACTGCACAGCTCGCGGCGCAATCGTGAGTAAACAAATGGCTTATCCAGGGTGGCAAATTCCAAACTTGCTCATGTCCAATTAAAAGACTCCGAACATATTCAACTGTAATTTTGAAAAAATAAGAATTTGGAACCGTGTAAAAACTACGTCGTGTTATTTTGAAAACTTGTTTCAAACCTCCCTTTCTTCGTCACAGACCTTCTTCACACAAAGTTCGAACCCTCCAGGGTGACGTCACAAATACGATCACCCCCCCCCCTTATCTAATTCAAAATTTCTTGTTTGCTTATGTTTGATAAACGCCTTAAATTAAATAACATACATACTAACAGAATATTTTAACAGACTTCACAACCCAAAGTGCTCTTCGAACAGGGGAAATAGAATAATTGTTTTATTTATATAGGAGAATGAAATCTTTCAAATAAAATTAATGTATAGGTAATATATTGGATTCAATATGAAACGGTCAAGATTTCAAGTCGAAACTTATTGAATTTTCAACGAATAGTTAAATTTGTAACCAAATATTTGAATTTTCAATCTAAAAGGACGCATTTTTTATCAAAAAAATACACATTTTCAATGAAATAAATGAATTTTCAAACACAAAAGATGCATTCTTAACAGAATAGTTGAATTGTTGAGAAATAATACAATTTTTAACAAAATAGATTAATTTTCAACTAAAGAATTGAATTTTCAACCTTCAAAGATGAATTTGCAACACAATCGTAGATTTTCCAAACAGAATGAACAAACATTAAGCACAAAAAGTTATATTTGTAACCGTATAGTTGAATCTTCAAGCCAAAAAGTTTTTTTTTTTTTTGAAGACCATTGAATTTTCAACTAAGAAAAATGAATTTTCAAACAAGAACATTTATACCAAAAAGGAATGAATTTTCTATCCAAAAGGGCCAACTTCCTATCTGAAAGTAAAAATTTTCCACATAGCAGTTGAATTTTCGAACCCAAAAGATGACTTTTTAACAAAATATCTAAACCTTCAAGAAGTAATATATTTTTCATCAGAATAGTTTCATTTTTGAAGAAATAGTGGAATTTTTAAGCTACAAAGATGAATTTTCAACCAAATAATTCAATTTTCAAGCCAAAAAGACTAATTTTGTATTATACAGTTGAATTTGCAATTCAAAAAAATGAATGTTCCATCCAAAAAGACGAATGTTCAACCAAACAGTTGAATTTTCAATTCAAAGAGATTGATTCCTAATGAAAAATATAATAGTTAATATTTTACCCAATAAATATTTTTATTTTAAATAACAAACAATTGAATTCCTCCATATAGACGAATTTTTAACAAAAGAGTTGAATTTTGAAAAAAGAAAGCTTGTTCAGTTAATTGAGATACAAAATTTGTAGCCAAATTTTTGAATTTTCGAGCGAGAAAGGCGAATTATCTACAAAAAAATTTAATTTTCAATAAAATAGTTAAATTTTCAACTAAAATTAAGAATCTGCAACAACGAAACGTGACTTTTTAACAAAAAAGTTTACCTTCCAACAAAGTAGTTGAATTTTCAATCAAGAAAGATTATTAGCAAAAATTATAATAGTTGATATTTCAAACAAAAAATATTTTTTCTTTATATAAAAATGATTGAATTTCACCTACAATCTCATATTCTAACAAAAATGTAATAACTGATATTTCAAACAAAAATATTTTTATTTTAAATTTAAAAAGGTGAATTCAATCAGAAATACGAATTTTCAACAAAATAGTTGAATCTTTAACCAAATAAAATTTTGTTTTTACCAAACAATTGCATTTTCAATCTAAAAAAATTAAATTTTACCAAAAGAGAGAAATTTTCAAACCAAGAAGACGAATTTTCAACAACTGTTGAATTTCAAACCAGAAAACATTGTTTAGTCTGTGGTAGTTGAATTTGTAATGAAGAAGATCAATTTTCTACCACAAAGACGAATTTTCAACAAAATACATGGATTTTGAACTGAATAGATGAGTTTTAAACTAAAAATGATAAATTTGCGACAAAAAATGGAATAGTTCAATTTTCAGTTAAACGAATTTTTAACAAAATAGTTCAATCTTTAACCAAATACTGTAAATTTTAACCAAGAGAGATAAATTCTGAACCAAAATTATAATAGTAGAATTTGCAATAAAAAAAATAACTTTCAACGACAAATAGTTGTATTTTCATTGGTCATCATCCACATTAAGACATATAGTTATCAAATTTTGCCGTCCTAGGATGCAGTCTGTTATATGTAGCCTATATGGGAAATACGCCACTGATTCTGTTCGAAGTTAAGCGAAACATTAAGAAAAAAGGGAAAAGGGGGAAGTTTCTCGCAAAAATGAGGCAAAATAGAAATTCTTTTAAAAGGGGGAAAAGTGTAGAGAATAGGGGAATGCGTGGGAAGCCTTTATTTGATGCTTTACTTGTAAAATAAAATCACTAATTTTAATTTTTTCAAGCATTTAAATTGCTATTTATATTTATATTTTCCATGTGTGATGTCACATTCTGCGTTAACGCCTTCTTCCTGCGTCAAAAATCGTCACAAAATCTGTTATCCCCCCCCCCCCCTTCTCCCTTACAGTGTGACGTACTTTTAAACAGCCCCTTCCTTATTTTCTATTTTTATTTCAAAAATACTAAGATATCCTTACAAATAATTCAAAAATTAAAATCATCGTGAGACATTTCGAAAGACGTTTATGTTTTTCTGTAAAAATATTTATATACTTTTTATGTACACATAAATCATAATATTTACGATTGAAGATATTTTCTATGAAATAAACATGTGGAAGGTAATGTTTGATGAAAGCTTCCTGAATCTGATCATCTAAATGACTGAAGCCATTATGATTGTCTATCTTACTTGATAATTATCCTCCTCATTAAGCAAGCATTACTTAGACTATATCCACTTAGAAAACATAACGCATAATTGTAATAAGAATGTTTCATTGTGTTTGAAGCATTCCTATGTACTAAATAAATGAATGCACGTAAAGAAATACACGATTTGAGACGAGTTTTATATTACTTCGATTCTGATGGATATGATATTGTTATTATTCCTTTCTTCCTGAATGGTGTGAATATAATCTGCTTTCCGCATAAACTCCTATTCTGCGATATCATCAGGGATCATTATCATACTTTTCTATGGTGAGCGTTAAATTCTGGTCTAATTATGATATACTTTACTAGAAATTGTAATTTACAATTATAATTTATTTATCAACAGATTTAAATCTCATTATCTTGATGAATCGCGATCTTTTATAATAGATTTAACACACTGCTTATTATGTTATCAAACTACAGTACTTTCAGAATTTTTACATGTACATGCTACAACAGAATTTTTCTGTTATAAAATTTAAAAAATGTAAGTACAAAATATTGTATATTTTGATGATTGCTTGAAATGCAAAATAAAATTTTCAGTTCTTTTAAATTTAGGACTTCGATATTTTCAATTCTTCTAGAATTATTAGGTTAGTGTTTCTGTGTTTATGTTAGTTTAGAAAATTCGAATTCTTGCGATTTTAATTTTCGAAACAGTGCATTATGCATTTTTAGAACTTTTAAATGTCTTAGGTTATAATTTCTCCCGTCCAAACTAAAAAGATAGATAAGTGACATTTTTATGAAGAATGAGTTTTTGGTATCATTGGATTTGTAAGAGAAAGCTGCGTCTAACTGTATTAATAAAAATAAACAATTATTAATATTTATCGCAAAAAACGATTGTTTATAAATGAGGAAAGTCGAAAAAGTTTGAAAATACAACATAAAAAGATACATAATGCACTTTGCGTGTCCTGCAATTTGTACATGGCATGTAATATGTCATCAGCATACAAATAAAAAAGTATACCTGAAGAACTTTGTGTCTTTTTTGCCTTGTAAAAGTGACCGAGTGTAGGCTATACACTAGCGACGATCGTTCGGGTAAGTTTGGGACAGCCGCTGAACACACATTGTCCCTCACGTATGCTTTGTTGCTGTATTTTGAGGCCGTGCTCGAGCTCTTCGGTGAAGGCTTCGTCCGCAAGTGACTTTGTGTTCTTTTTGCCTTGTATTTTTGACTTTGCGTGACTAGTAAAAAATCGCAAGTCCATTTTCCGAAAGAAATTGTTTAAAAAATCAAATTTTCATTGCAAAATATGAAAGAGCACATCATTTTTGCCCAAATAGTGTATCCAGATTATTCAAAATTTTATTCGATATTAGAGTTCTTTAGGCAAACAGTTTTTGTCAATTTTCTCAGTTCGAGTGAGATTGGACATAGGTATCTTTTTAGATTGTACGGCAGATTTTAAGCGACCCTAGGAAAAAAACCCCATTGGCATCCCATTAGGATCCCACATAAAGTCCCGCTAAAGTACTAAACTTGGGTATGAGACAAATCTGTACTCAAGTACTAACTTTTTTTAAATATTTTTGAAAGTCCAAATAGGGTTAAAAGAAAAAAATGTAAACTTTTCGATGAAAGCAACGAATATTCAAGGAAAATATAATATCTTCTTCGATTCTTGAAAAAAAATCAACAAAGATACTTGATGTTGGAAAAATTTAAATCAGAAGACTAGATGACATAATTACGAATTAAAGTTTCCTAAAACCATCTCAGTGTCTTTTAAAATAATGGATTAAAACAATAACTGATGACAGCCACCTTTCTTCTACGAATAATGAGAGATACAATATTTATGTTGTAATAACAATAGTTAATAACTAATTTTTTTTAAATTTTTCCTTTATCACACTAACCCCATTATCACACTCACCCTCATCGACCCTATTTATTGGAAGTAATTGCAAATGTTTGTGAATTGATTGTGAACTTGTGCCAACCGATTGATTATTGCACTCTCTAAATCCGGGGTAGTAAAATTTTATTTATCTATATAGTGATATAATTTTTGCTTTTATTTTGTTATGAGTAAAATGAATCCTGCAAATTCTAGAAATTTAGATTTGCAGAGTGCAACATTTCCAGACCGAATATTGTGCATTCTAACAAAGAAATTACCTTTCAGTCTCATGCAATTTCTGAAACTACTGTCCATCCCTAATATACTTATTCCTTTAGCAACAACAATAATTTTCACATTTAAAATGGAATTGTTTCACGCCTGAAAAACACACCTCGAACCACTTAAGGATCATTTCCATTCCAGCTTCTTTACACATTTTCTGTTTCAATGATCACGGTTGAAAGACCAGAGCAAAAACTACATGCTTTCCATGAGCCTTACGAAACCAAGATAAGAAAATAAATAGCTTCCACAAAGTAGCAAACTTGATGTAAGTACACAATGTTCCTCTCAAAGATCGGTTATCGATTCATCGAAAGATTAAGAAGGAAGTGACAAAAAGTGCAAGCAGGGTGGATTCAGAGAGAGAGAGGGAGAGAGAGAGAGAGAGAGAAAAGAAAGAGAAAGAAAAAAGAACTGGTGGCCATGATGGTTAGTAGCCTCCAGGAATATAAAACGAGCTGAGATATCATCGCCAGCCGCGAGTCGGAATAAAACTATAAATCGGAGGAAACAATTACCCCGACTGGCTTGGCTGAAGATGCGGCTTAATGATAAGTGGTTGTTGCTCGATCCTTCCTTATGCTTGCCTCCTGGCCCCTTGGCCCCTTTGATACCGTACCTCCCCTTTTCAACGGACCCCTCTTTTCCTTTCCTCTTTGAATTCCCGCAATCGTTGCACAAGATCGGGCAAATTGTGCGCCACTATCGGTTTATACCAAACGCACGCGTTCCACCGTGCTGGATACTTTATGCGCGACCCACCTCATTTTCCGGTAAAATCGTTAATCTCGGAGAAAGGTGATCGATTTTTCAGAGCTTCACTTTCATTGCGGAACTATTTTGACGAGGTTAAATCAACGCACGTTTGTGTAGCAGAAAGAAATTCGACTTTCAGTTACTTACTTATCTCATGCGGAAACATAATATTTGGTTGAATCAACAAAATTTTTTTTGATTCAACCATAGCATGTTGTTAGTAACGACATTGAAATGATTTATTGGCCGAAAAACAATTGTAAGTGAGGTAAATTTAATTGATTTCACCAAAAGTTTTTGTAGATTTTTCCAAATGTATGTAATTTGGTGGATTTAACTAAACATTTAATTATAAGGATAAAATATTTGGCGAAGTCAACTAAATTTTTTGTAAATTCAATAAAACGAATTATCCAGAAACTTTAGCTGATTGAAGGAAACAAGAACGGTCGACTTATGTAACTAAATTTTTAATTACTTCAAAAATGTGTTTCTTGCAATCAACCAAATTGAAAAAAAACTAATATCGTACCATATTTTGTTCATACATATATTGTCAAAATAAACAAATTTCTTGCACAGAGTTATTATGAGACAAGTATTGCTTGGTGCTCAATACAATAGAGTTGTTTTTATAATTTGAAATAAAAAATAATGTTTAAATAATTCGGGGAAAAGTTAATTTTAAGCTAATTCCAAAAAGGAATATTGTTTCCGTCGATTTGTTAAGAGAAAAATATTTGTTTGAAATTGGAACCGCAAAAACACTAATTCAAATTCGAATCACGTGACACGGAAGTTGACAGGAATTTGCAAATATTCAAGTCAATGCGCAATTGGCTTCTCACCAAAATTTGTATGAAGAGGTTGTGCCAAGTCCTGCTAAAGTCCTTCAAGGGAGAGTACTTGTTCAATTTGTACATTTTTATTAAAGAATCTAAATTTTATATGCTCTAGTGCATAAATTGAGTCTGGATTACTTTTAAAATATTGCATTACCATACAGATATTTTTGTGAAATACGAATGTTACGAACTATACGATACATTCATTGAAAAAATGATATCTGGCTAAGAAAATAACCCTATTTCAAAATATTTTTTCTTTGTTGGGAAGTTAGAGGCATGTATAAATATTTTGGTTTGTGTTCTGCAGAGCTTTCATTCAAATCTATTTTTTACAAAATGTTATATACATACTGCATGAAGAAATGCATGGACGTGAAAGAAGCTAGAGTAGTATGCCAGGATAGAAAAGTGTGGCGACAAATAGTTTATGAACAGAGTGACAATAGAGTGAATGATGCCTGAAACAAAGACCTTGGATACTGATGGGCCCAAGTGGGGAACCATACATAACAATTTTGTGAGGCTCCTTACTTGGGGTGATCGCTAGAGAGATTGATCAGCAAACTGGGTCGGAGCAGTGTTGTGGAGTGAACGTGTCATTTGAATCAATAACACGAAAACTCCAGATCAATCTAAAACATCTATACCTAACACCTATATACCTATCTACCTCATACCATATAACGACCTACTTTACACCTATATACCTATACCACTAATTTCCAACCGAGTAAGTCACGCCTACCCCGAAAGGGAAATGGCTTAATGGTATAATAATAATAATAATATCAACTCTTTATGATATATGTAATATTTCATGGAAAACTTTGAAATATTTTACATCATTTATACATAGAAGTACAATAAACAACAAATTAACTACTTTTAAGTTCTTTCTGATTAGATGCAATTTTATGTAAATTATCCCATATACTATTCGCGATTCTCTCCATTATTGTACCGTGCAAATCTTCACACAAGTTTTTATAATTTTCAATTAGGCAACAATTAGAAATTTCGAAAAAAAATGTTTAAAAATTTAGAAAATTGACTAATACCACTAATACCACTGATACCACTTAAACAACTGTTACAATTTTGCTTTTGTCAATATTGAAGTTTATGTTATTGCCCAGATATCAGTACCGGGACGTCCATTGGTATCCAAGAACGGTTGCTATTTTAAAACACCCCAAAAATTCCAGAGTATCCTCAATCTACCCATTAACTTTATGAAACATTTTTCTGCCCAATTTGCTGCCACTACTGAGTGGCCATGTTGATAATAGTTGTTTTTAAAATAACGCCATCTTCTTCAGCAGAAGAGGAGGCAGAAGAAGAAAAAAGGTGGGATCCGTGGCGTCCGAGGGTGGTATTAGGGTTGTCTAGCCGCGATATGGAAATATTGTTAGTAATAACAGCCCCGACGGCGGCGTAACGACGCTAAGTATTTTCGTGGAAATCCTTGCTATGGTGGCGGTTGTGCACGTTTCAACGGAATTAAGAGTTTCGTGGGGCGTTGCTGGACGGGCCTATCGTTTAAGTCGGATCTCCATGCGAGATTGCTGCCCCCGGGGGTGGTGGCTCGTTCGGAAGGCGGACTCTTTCAGGCCCCACCATTATAATCTGAGTGTTGCATATATAGTAAGATGCACCATTGGACTACCGCCCTTCCAAAATAAAACAAAATCTCTTTCTTGGGTCCTCACCAAAATGGCCGCTTTATGCTACCGATAGTCCTAAACTTCCTTTCCAGCTCTCCCTGAAAATTACTACTTTTTCGAAAAATGCATGCTTCAGGAAGCATTCACATAAAAATTGTTATGGCCCATTTAAACTCTGGGGTGGAGACGTTTTAAGCTTATTTCTGGGTTACCTGTAAAAAGGGAATTTCGTGTTTATGTTCCTTCGTTCCATTTGCGACAAGATTTTAGGTTCAAGCAGAGAGCGACTTTTCCTACTGATTCAGTAGAAAAAGAAGTTTCTGTAACCGATTTTCAATCATTAGATAATTTATTATGATATCACTGTTCAGTAAATTTTTATTCTGGTTTGGACAAAAAATATCTCAAAAGTGATTGAAGAGGAAAGATATAGAGTTGCCGACGGTGGATTGCTCCTGAGGGTGTTCAATTACGAAGATGAAATCTCATGAAATGCAATGGCAGTTGTTACAATGACATGTGTCTTCTGTATGTGTTAGTGCGTTTATTTGAAAACGCGTGCCAACCCTCATAACTCCTGGGGGTGTGTCGGGGGCGTGGGGTTGCAGCTGCTCTCGTGGTCTGCACGCGTCACATATATCCTCACCCAAAATTGCTTGCACAATGCAATCGCGCGAACATGTTTGAACATGGGACACTTTCTTCGTTACCTTTCACTTTTTTTTCAATTCACTTTCTGTAAAAATAGGATCAATTTAAACCATTTGCACTCGCTTTTCTATAATGTATATTAGGGTAGTCCAAAAAAAGGCTTCATGTTTTGTTCACAAATAGAACCCCTACAAAGTGTTTCTTTTGGTGTCCAAATAATCCCTGATCATTGAAAGATATCAAAAAATTAGGGGTCCTTAAAGTCGGTTTTTTCATAAAGAATGTTTATTTAATTCAAATTATCGCTCTTTGTGTATTTTTACTTCGGCATGCGTACACTATAGCTATTTTTTTGAGTGAAATACATCACTCCGAGTTTCGGCAGATTAAAAAACAAATAAGCATTTTATTTCCAAACCCAGGCTTGAATTCCCCTAAATACTTTTTTTAAATTCTGCTAAAACTCTAAGTGAAGTATTTCAATCAAAAGAGCAGATATGCTGTACTCATGCCGAAGTAAAAATATACGAAAGGCGACTATTTGAATTAAATAAACATTCCATTTACAAAAACTGACTAGGGGTGCCCTCGAATATTTTTTTAATTCTGTTAAAAATCAGAAGTCATCTTAACACAAGAAGGAACACTTTGTTGAGGTGCCATTTAAAAAAAAAAAGGATTTTTTGACAACCCTAATGTATATGACCTTCTTTGGGTGACGGACAACTTTGCACGTAGCAACTTTGCACGTGCCCAGCTGTGCACGTCGATGGTCGGACGGACAACTGTGCACGTCCATCTGTGCACGTCCAAGTCCACAGGAGCCCATCTGTGCACGTCGAAATTTTGACGTGTACAGTTGTCACTTGGACAATTGTGCACGTGTACAGTTGGTACTTGGACAACTGTGCACGTCGAAATTTAAACGTGCACAGTTGTCACTTGGATAACTGTGCACGTGCACAGATGGTACTTGGACAACTGTATACGGGTAATTGTCAAATTGAAGGCAAACTTGAAGTCCCAATAATATAACATTAACTTAGAAGCTCGTGCCGATTTTTTAAAAATTTTAATAAACACTTAGTATCATCCTCTACAGAATGGGCAGTTCCTTTTTTTCATTTCTGTTCCTATTTACTTTAATTTAATATAAGAACACCCGAAACGTCATTACCGTACGGCGTCCCAACCTCACTTTGCACAAGGATAAACTGATTTTCTCCGTTTTTTTAGACAGTAACCTGAAAAACGCTTAACGTATCAAGTTTGTAAACTTCACATGAACATAAATTTAATGTATGCACATTTTTTTAATTCAAATAAATAATATTTTAAAAGCCTTGATGTCTGTCCCTCAATTTTTTCCATTTCAGAAGTCATTACCGTACGTCTGTTTTTCTAGTAAAATATTGTAGTTACAGTTGAGTAATAAATACAAAAATATTGGGCGTCTTGTTTAATACAAGTTTTTATAAAATTGAGCTTAAAATATTAACTCTTTTTTCTGTGAATCCGATATTAAAACTGAAAAGTGCATCTTGACAACAAAAACGTCATTACCGTACGTGCGTTAAAAACCATTTTCGGAGTGAAAAAAATTTATGAAAACAATTCCGTTACTTGCTTGGTGGTGTTTTCTTTCATAAGTAGGTGACTTTTGATAATTAAAATTTGTTATTTTTTTATAAACAATAAAAAAGGTTAAACTTTAAAATTTGTCTCGCATCATTACCGTACGGTACAATAGAACAGCGTAAGACTGATTATATGCGCGTGCCCATGGATTCATTATTATTTCTTATTTTCATAACTGCCCCTTTTGGATTTAAAATAGTTACATGTGATAAGATCAATTTCCGTTATGAAATATTTAATTCCTAATAATAATGTGATTGCCACTGTAGGTGCTGAAATTTGCCTACAATTTGACAATTCCCCATACGTCGAAATTTCGACGTGCACAGATGGACTCCTGTGCACTTGAACGTGCACAGATGTCACTTTCCTAACTGTGCACGTTTGTGTCCTTACGTAAGGGTTCATACGAGGGTGATCCTTTGTATCTACGTATAATAAAGTTTTAACAGTTAAAATTATTCAATTATGGTGGAATGGAGTGTACTAACTTTTTTAAAGTTTGCTTAAAAATATTTCAAAGGCTATTTTTATGAAAGCATTCCTTCCAAATTATTATTAATATAAGAAAATCTTTCTTCACATTTATTTTGCTTCCTCATAGAGAACGCAGAACGAGCACAGTTGGGCAAGTGACATCTGTGCACGTGCACAGTTAGATAAGTTCCATCCGTGCACGTGCACAGTTGGGCAAGTGACATCTGTGCACGTGCACAGTTGGGAAAGTGACATATGTGCACGAGCACAGTTGGTCAAAGGACGTATGTGCACGTGTACAGTTAGGAAAGGGTCATCTCTGCACGTGCACAGTTGGGTAAGTGACATCTGTGCAAGTGCACAGTTAGACAAGTTCCATCTGTGCATGTGCACAGTTGGTCAAGGGACATCTGTGCACGTGCACAGTTGGGTAAGTGATATCTGTGCACGTGTACAATTGGGAAAGTGATATCTGTGCACGTGCATAGTTAGCAAAGTGACATCTGTGCACGAAAAAGTCCACATGAGCCCATCTGTGCACGTCGAAATTTCGACGTGTACAGTTGTCACTTGGACAACTGCGCACGTGCACAGATGGTACTTGGACAACTGTGCACGTCGAAATTTCAACGTTCACAGTTGGCACGTGAACAGTTGTCCGTCTGACCAACGACGTGCACAGTTGTCCGTCTAGCCACCGACGTGCAAAGTTGTCCGTCTGGCCAACGACGTGCAAAGTTGCTACGTGCAAAGTTTACCTCATCCCACCTTCTTCCTAACGCAGATTTATAAGGGCGATTTTCCAAGATAATATTTATAATTTTTGTTTAATGTTCCGAAGGGGAAATCTGTCAAAATATCGTTTTAATTCTATCTTATACATATATTATCTGCTGTATTTATACTCGAAAAGTGTATACTAGGACGTTTCATTACAAATCAAATAGGGACAAAAGCATTAGTAGTTACATTTTTCTTTCGATAATTTTTCAAAATTTTCATGTGATTCAACAAAAGAGAATTCACAATCACCAAATTACTGCTGTCAAAGATTTCACATTTAATTGTCAAAGATTTTGCTTAGACGTGGGAAAGTTCAAAGACCGAGCAAGTAGCGCGAGATTTTTTTATTTCGAAATTTGATTTGCAAACTGCAAGGATGCAGAAATGTGTGACATTTCTGTGCATTATGAATTGAGGAAAATCACAAATTGTGCAATTTGAATGGAACTTTGAAATTTGTCACTTCAGACGTTTTGTTTATTTTTAGAGATCTTGTAGGGGAAAAAATGGAAATATCCAGGATTTACAATATACGTTAATCAATCCTAGATTTATGCAATCTGAAAATTTCGCGTTAGTCCTGAGACATTTTGTACAGAAATAGCAATTTGAAAAATAGCTTAAAATATTACTTTTTTAAGGTTTGGTTAAACCAGACATTGACTAAGTTGAAATTGGACAAATATGTATTTGAAAATTTGAATTTCCCGCAGTTAAACCACAAAGCAAATTTTACCTTGGTAGATACTTTATTTTAACAAAACTCAAAAGAGGAATATTTTGAGCTACTTTGAAAATTTCTATTACAGTAGAAAAAGGGTCGAGAACGCAAAATGTTCAGAGTAATTAAATAAAGAACTGATTTACGTATGCTATTTTAACCCTATTTATCTAGTATTTTGTTCGTAAATATGTCCTATGACTCCTATTGTTACTATTAATCCTTGTAAATAATTTCAAGGAAATTTTACACTTTAGTACTGATTTTTCCCCATTATACCCGGTACTTTATTCTGGATACTAAAGGGGCCTAAAAACAATTTTTTTTTACTTGGAACGGGTGAGAATTCAAAAGTTGGAATTATTCGATTCTAAATTAAATGGGGGAAAAAATTCAGATCAACATGAAACATCTTTCTTCTAATAATTTTAATTAAAATGATGGTGAAAATCAGGTTTTGTAGGATCAAGAAGTACGCTCTTATTTTATAATTATATTTTTTTTTATATTTAATGATAATCTCTTGATGTAAACAATTTACAATATTTTGCAATTCGAAAAAACAATTCTAATCTGCTTCTCGAGGCTTAAAATAGGAAAATTAGAATTTCATCATTATTATTATCCAAATGATACTTCTGAGATTTCAATAGATACATCAAAAAATTTTAAACGTTTTATATTATAATATTTCTATAAATTTCAAAGAATTTGGACAGAATTAAGGGTTTTCGCAGGAAGATTTAAGGAGATTTTCCAATACTTCAGGTGATTTTACAGGATTTCCGAAATTCCATGCATTTTTGAAGAATGTCTTTGAATTTCCGAAGGTTTGGATGGATTTTATATAGGATTTATAAGATTTTGAACAATTTAAAGCGATTTTCGAAAATTTTTAACATTTACAAATAATTTTAAGAATTTGAAAGGAATTTCAGGGACTTTCTAAGATTTACGAGGACTTCAATATTTTAAAGAGATCTTAAAGGCTCTCAATAGAGTAGTTCAATAAATTTTCCAGGACATCAAATATATTTCAAAATATTTCAAAATATTTCAAGGGTTTTGAAATATTTTAGGGTATTTCAATACATTCCTAGGAATTGTTAATAGGTTTATAAAAATTGAAGGGATTTTAAAGAATTTCGAATTTTTTAGAGTATTTTAAAAGATTCTTATGAATTTTGAATTGATGTCAATAAATTGCAAAGAGGGTGTCAGGGGTTTTAAAAAGATTCTGAGGAACTTTCAGACGATTTCAATATATTGAAGGGATTTCAAATCATTTTAGGGTATTTTAAAGGTTCCAAGGAATTTTCTATAGTTTAAAGAAAAATTCGAAGGATTTCAAAGGATATAAATATTTGAAGGTATTTAAAGAAAATTAGATCCAGTTTTCGAGAATTTTGATGATTTTGTGGGATTTTAGATGCTCTGAATGTATTTTGATAAATTTTCTAGAATTTCAGTTAATATCATTAGATTTAATGGAATTTGAGAGGTCTTCTTCAGCATAATAATTTTTTTTGTCGCATTGTTACTTTGAAAGTTAATTATGTAGATTAATGTTGATTAAAAAATTAATTAGTTCCATATTTTTATATTTATTTATTGAGATTATATGTTAAATAATAATTTGCATATCACAAAACATTATAATGAAAGTGAAAAATTACTTTAAATTTATTTTCAATCATTTTCAACTTCAAAAATAAGGGAAATATCGATAATCTATTTTTCAACTAACTTCATTTGTTGCAAATAACTTTTGTGTTATTGGATGACATGGTTATGCAATTCAAATTTTATCATTTATGAGAATACTTTTAATCTAGATCAATCTATTAATCAAGTGTTTTACATGTAAGAAGTACATGTTTTTTTTAATATTTTCTTCGTAAAGTCTCCTCCAGAATATATGCTTCTTCTTATAATAAAACCGTGTTACCGAATGACAACCGAATTTTAGTACGATCTTTTTTGGTCCTTTAAGTCCGTTATTTTGTTCAAATAAAGACACTTTAAATATAATTCAATTTATAGGTCTTGAAGTCTATTCTAAAATCTTCAGTTATTAATCAATTTGAATGCTAAGAAAAATTTTTGTTTGAATCGAACAGAAAAATTGTTTGAATACACTTTGTTTCATTTAAACAACACTTATATTTGAAGCAAACAAATCATTTGTTCAACTTAAACTTATTATTTCTTTGCTATAGGGTCAAGCAAATGTTTCTTTATTTTAAATATAGTTTTTGTTCAATACAAATACCTTTGGCTTCAATCAAATAAAATGTGGTTGGATATGAATAAAGTTCGTTCAATTCAATAAAAAATTGGTTCAATTCAAACAAAATGCGATCAAACCAATTTGTTTGTATGAAACAAACACTTTTTTCAATGAGTAGAAGTTGAACTTTTAAGCCATACAATTAATGAAAAACTGTTATGTTACCGGATGACACATAAACTTGCGACATTTAAAAAGTGATTATATAATTCTGAGATTATAACTTTAAATATAAAAAAGCCTAATTTTGTAATTCAATAATTAATAATAAAAAATGCGTGTATTTAAAAATTAGGTCTGAAGCTTTCTTTTAAAAGATATAAGGCCATAAGTTCGAAAGTAGTTAGTTATAGGGAGACGTTACTAGATGACTTTCATCATATTCAGTAGAGTTTATTTTGATACGAAAGTGAAAATATTTGGCAGATATGACATTATTGAAGACAATACGTTTAATAAAACCCAGCCATTAAGAATTTTCTTCCTTCAAACACAAGCGTATAATAGTCCAGGAAACAGTCAACTTTTTTATTTTTACCCATGCACACTACCGGTTAAAATTGGGTGTCCACCTACGAAAATCGGATTAAAAACTGGCTTGTTTTAGAAACTAACTCAGCAAAAGATTAAGTTGAAAAGTTTAAAAAACAAAAGTTCGAAAGCTTATTAAATTTCACGTTAGTTGAACCTTACTTGAAGTATTGTCGATATAAATAGGGGCTGATATAGCATTTGGGATAGGCTGACATTTTTTCCGTTTTAGGAAACTTATCTAAATTAGAGTTTGAAATCCCCTCTTCAAAATTAGACCAAAAACATAATAAAATATTTACTGGTTCCGAACTTATCTTAAAAAATGTGGAAGCTTGTAAAAGACGAAAATCGGTCCGTCGAACGGCAGTCGAGCTGCTAACGCTGCTAACTCATGATCAATAAGAAAAGCTGTGGTTACCACTCGACCGACCGCTTTTGCCCTGGACATGCTTCCACATTGTTTATGATAATTCGCTAATCAGAAAATAATTTATTATGTTCTTGGTCTCATTTCAAAGAGGAGATTTCAGACTCTAATTTAGCAAACTTTCGATTCCATTCACTTCCCGAAAGCATTCAAAAAGTGGAACTTAAGAATAGAAAATTTGCCAAAAACGGAAAATGTGCCGGTCTTCCTCACATACTATCTCGGCTCCTATTTATCGACAGAACTTAAAGTAGGGCTCAATTAACTTGAAATTTAATAAGCTTTCTAACTTTTTTTTAACTTTCTGAACTTCATTTTTTGCAAAGACAGTCAGTTTCTAAGACAAGCCTGTTTTTAATTTGATTTTCGTAAGTGGACGCTCAATTTTGATCAGTAGTGTATCTCCATCTCACACATCATAAACTACTCCAAACAGTTTCCAATCTCAAGGCCATTGATATCCCCTTATCAGCCCGAAAATTACAGTTTCTGATCTTGCACCTCTCATCTTTCCACTGATAAAAAAAATAAACATTCATTCAGAATTTCATACGCACGCACGCGCTGCAATAAAGAGATCCCCGCCTTAAGTCTGTATTCCTTCGATCGCGATCTTCTGCCACTGACATGGAGCATTTATGGCACACGTGACAGTCATTGACACAATGACTGAATGACACATGGACCAAAGGTCGGCTGCCTGTTTCTCTATCGCGCCCTGCATGCAGTCGAAGGAGCAAGCTGCGCGAGTGGGTTTGGTCGTTTACACCCATCGACCCAGCCGAATAATGAAAAATGCGCCTTGTACCTACATATTCCAAGGAAGAATATAATCGGACCCGTGCAAGGTTTAGTTTAGTTCAAATGCCAGATCGTTACGTATACGCCTTGAGCAACCCCATTACTATTCTACAATTGCTATTAGCGGCACCCGCGATGGGTGGGGCCGATTCTCAAAAAGAAGTGTCAAATGACAGGAAGGAGCGACATCGAACAAGAAGAAGAAGAGAATGAAGGTCAGCTCGAATTTCGAGCCACTTCCGGTATATGAAGCACCCTGAATTTGAAATGAAACAAGCCATAAAAAAACTCTGCAAGTAACACTTTTATTAGATTGCGATTCATAATTCATCATTTCATCTGATAACTTTTAATGTCAGATCTAATCTCTAATACAATCATCAAGCTACATTGGCAGTCCCCTTTCAAGTAAAAAACTTGCTCTTCAATAAAAAATGTACAAGGAACATTCCAAGGCAATTTTATGTGATCGTGTATCTAATATTAGTATTAGTATTAGATCGCGAGTATAAAAGCAGCTGAAAAGCTGATAAATACACATCAAGCAGTACGATGGTCCCCATCCGACTATAACCGAACGAAGCGCTACTTAACTTCGGTAATCGAACGAGAAGCCTTAGACAATTCTCAATGGTATTATGCAGTGAAGAGGTCCGTCAAATTTACAATAAAATCCGTCCAATTATAGACAGCATCACTTTAAAATAGGTATAACAAGAAAGTCAGTTAAATCAAGTGATTGTCTGTACATTTTTCCTAAACTCAAGTAAATTCTATTGAATTTGCATTCTTCCATACATTTGTAAAATCCTTATGAAAATCTCATGTCATCCATTCGTGTATCGATCGTGTCATATAAATGACACCGCACTAAACGTACAGTAAATAGCTTTTTGTGAAAAATTCTGAATCTAATTTTTTTTTGTATTCTCGAACCTGCAAAGCAATAATCCGAAAGAAAAAAGTAAGAAAAATGGACAGTTTTTTAACAAAAAATTGTCAAAGTTTCAATTTTTACATGTATTTTAAGAAAAAAATTATTATTTTAGTGAAAAGTTTTTTTTTCCTTCTAAACTCTTGGTTAAATTTTGCTAAAAGTTTCACATTTTGTCTATCAGTCATACCGAAACAAAATGTTCATATCTAAGATCTAGAAAGATTTACGGTTTTTTGGGTATACAGAATTTTATGGGGGTGTTTTCATACTTGAAACATCCAAATATGGAAATCATCATTTCTTAGTAACTAAAGTCACTGGAGATTTTTTATTTAACTGCTGGGGTATGAAATTACTCTCGAATAAGTAGAGCAAGCGTGCATAGCACGGATATTATATATGTGCATTTACTTCAAGGGTTGTCTTATCATCCCTTTAACATTTAATCCGGAATATCGACGTTTCTTAATGACTAAAATCACAAAAAGTTTTCTGATTAATCTACGAGGATAGGAATCATATTGAAGTAAATAGGGAAGGCGTAGAACGACAAGGATGTCTTTGAATTTTTCAATAGGGTTGTTTAATCATCCCAAACTTAGAGAAGCAGAAAAATTAACTTTTCGTAAGGAATAAATCACCAAAGATCAGGCCAACAATATCACTTTAAAAAATACATATAGGAAGCGTCCTTTAGGAGGACTTGCATTATAGTTTTTTTTGGGGTAGTTTAATCATCCCTTAATTACTGAAACAAAGGAATCGATATTTTATAGGGGATAACCCACCACAGATTTTTTTATTAACATATTATTGATCAACAAAATCACTTTAAAACATACATAGGAAGCGTCATTTAACAGGATTTGCATTAGAATTTATTGTCAGGGTCATCCAATCATCCCCTAATTATTGAAACAAGGAAATCGATCCTGTATAAAATATCGATTTCCTTGTTCAATAAATAAGTGATGATTAGATGACCGTGACAATAAATACTGCTGAAAATCCTGTTAAAATACGCTTCCTATGTATGTTTTAAAGTGATTTTCTTGATCAATAATATGTTAATAAAAAAATCTGTGGTGGGTTATCCCCTATAAAATATCGATTCCTTTGTTACAATAATTAAGGGATGATTAAACTACCGTAAAAAAACTATAATGCAAGTCCTCCTAAAGGATACTTCCTATATGTATGTTTTAAAGTGATATTGTTGGCCTGATCTTTGGTGATTTATTCCTCACGAAAAGTTAATTTTTCTGCTTCTCCAAGTTTGGGATGATTAAACAACCCTCTAGAAAAATTGAAAGACATTCTTGTCGTTCTATCCTCATAGATTGATCAGAAAACTTTTTGTGATTTTAGTCGTTAAGAAATTTCGGTATTCCAGATTAAATGTTCAAGGGATGATAAAACAACCCTTGGAGTAAATGCATATATCCGTGCTGCACTCTTTCTTTACTTATTTGAAAGTGATTTCATACCCTAGCAGTTAAATAAAAAATCTCCAGTGACTTTAGCTACTAAGAAATGATGATTTCCATACACTTGGATGTTCAAAGTATGAAAACACCCCCATAACATGCTGTGTACCCAATAAACCGTTTATCTTTCTAGATCTTAGATATGAACCTTTTGTTTTGGTAAGACTGATAGTCAAAATATGAAATCTTTAGCAAAATCTAACAAAGAGTTTAGGAGAAAAAAAACTTTTCACTAAAATAAGCATTTTTCTATTGAAATACATGTAAAAATTGAAACTTTGACAATTTTTTGTTGAAAAACTGTCCATTTTTCTTACTTTTTTCTTTCGGATTATTGCTTTGCAGGTCCGGAAATACAAAAAAAAAATTAGATTTAGAATTTTTCACAAAAAGCCATTTACTGTACATTTGTTGCGGGGTCCTTTCGGGACGCAATAAACCCGAAATAATACGCTAATTTTCCCAGAAATAATGTCGGGAAAATTTTCTATACCAAATTCGGTAAATATGCCACGTATTTTGGGAATTTTCTCGAAAATAACTTTTGGAAATTTTCCGTAACGATTTCGGTACATTTTTTATTTGTGTCGGGATTTTGTAAAAATTGTTGATGTACTTTGTTGGCTTTAGGGTCAGTTGAATTGAAATGAATTAAGTTGTTTCAAATAACGTTTCGGCACACAATAGTGGCCCTCAGAAGTGAGTTTTATTGAATCTGTGAAAAGTACATAATTTCTGGTAGGTGCGCAGTTTTACGATTGGGAGTGTTATTCATTGGTTAATATCTCAGTTGTAAAATTATAAAAACTATTTAATTTAAAAATTTTAATTTCATTTAATTCTATTAATAACTATTGATAAATCTTGCAGTATTATTAGAACATGATTTTATTTCAATGAACTACAATTGATGAAAAAACAATGACAATGTGTTAGAACATTTTTTTTCGACAAATCTTTAAAACAAATATTTTTCCTAAAGTTGTCAGAAAAGATTGCAATCGAAATAAAACTTTAAAAACATTTTTATACAGTGACGTATATTTAATTAAAAAATTTTGTAAGCAAGTGAAATTTTGTTACCTTGTAAATCTGACTGTAGCATCCATGCGAAATTGTATAAAACTTTTTAGTTGAATAATTATTCAAATATTCTTTAAACAAATTTTCCTTTTCTTATCGACGAAAAAATTATGACAAAATTTCAAGCAGAGTAGAAAGAATACCAATTATCAAGAAACATTTCATTTAAACAATTATTTATTTACGTCAAGGCCCCCCCCCCCCCCTGAGAGGGGGTGCATAAAAATTTTCATTTGAAAAAGTTGTATGTTTCTGAGACTTTTTTTATTTTAATTTTCCAAACTGGAAATTTTAATTTCAATTTTTTAAATTTAAACGTACTGAGCTTTATGTTACTATTGAAAATTATTTCTGTGACACTAGAATAATTTCAACAATCACAATGTAGTTGCTGATAAGTCATACAATCCCCCAGCGATTATTTTGGGATTCTCACACAGAATATATTTCATTGACTTACAAAAATGATAATTTTTAATAGTAATTTATTTTTCATTTTTATCGGGCGAACAAAAATTACTAAAATATTTCAACAAGTGCATTGTGTCAATACTGGCGCTGAGAAAAGAATCAGAGTTCAAATAACATTGTCACAACGAATCACTTTTTAAGTTATAGTAGTGTTATATATTTGAATAATAAATAATTTTTGCTTATGTAAACAAAGTTAGTTTTTTTTTATAAATCGCCATTGATAGATTATGAAACGTCATTAAATGTTGCTCGATAGATTATTTGAAGCGACTGAAAAACATTAATGTCGATTGCGAAGACGTAAATAAATACATGACATATACTATTGTTGTATGTCGAATATCAAAAAAGTTTCTCTAATATAAACCAGGTAAACTTTAAATAAATCTCCAAACGCCAGAAAACCACTTCTAATTGGCCGATCTAGCTCCAAATCTTATCAGACAGTCCTTATCAATCTTCCCTCTATAAGGAAGCAAAATAAATGATAGTTGGCTAAGTAGCCATACTAGTATTACAAATTAATATTATCATTGAAACTGATCGTCATTAGCTTCTTATTTTGTACCTTCAAAAAGAAGAAAGAGATAAAAAAGGCAGTTTTAAGTGTATTTAGACTTAGGGGAGTTGAAAATGGGTCAGGAGATTAGAAAGGGTGTTGTGGGTTTTAAAAGGCGTTTAAGGGGGTAGAAAAGGAGTCAGATTGCAATTTCCAATAATACTGGAGGGCGAAATAAGGTAGGTACGGTAATTTCGTCCCAGCGAAACTTCCATAACACTAGATAGTACCTATAAAGAAAAAATGTGTGACATTATTACTTTATTATTAATCATGAATGAATGGTTTGAGCCAGTCGCCACATCCTTTTGTTCTTCAATTTGATCGCTTGCACGTAAAAAGGCACTTCTTGATACACACATTAAAAACGTTCAACTTCAACGATCTAAGACGAAAAGATCAAGTTTGAAATATTAAAAACCGAAAGCGTTTGAAATTTTTTTGTTTTAAATTATAAGCATTTATATCTCCAATAATAAGATATTCAAATAAAAAATTCAGAATTTGAGAGATTTATATACTTACCGAATCATTTTAAAAATCGTAAAATATTATTATTATTATTATACGATTAAGCCATTTCCCTTTCGGGATAGGCTTAACTTGCTCGGTTGGAAGATAATAAACGGGTATATAGGTATAGAGTAGGTTGGTATATGGGTATAAGGTAGATAGGTATATAGGTATATAGGTGTAAGGTATAGATGTTTTAGATTGATCTATGGAATTCTCGTGTTATTTATTTAAATGAGACGTTCATTCCGCAAAACTGCTCTGACCCAGGTTGCTGATAAATCTCTCTAGCGATCACCCCAAGTGAGGAGCCTCACAAAATTGTTATGTATGGTTCCCCACTTGGGCCCGTTTGTATGCAAGGCCTTTGTTTCAGGCGTCATTCACTCTATTGTCACTCTGTTTGCAATATATTCGACGCCATACTTTTGTGACCTGGCATACCAAATTGAAACGTTTTTTGTACCTTTTCCTTTTTTCAAGCAAAATTTCTCTTTACATAAGTTTTTTAATTTTTTAAGTAATAAAAATTGAATAACTCCGTGATGAATAATTTAAGTTTGTGAATAAATGAAGAATAATATTGAAAAATGGAATTTTCAATAGTTAAAAATACTACAGTTGCCTTGAAATTAATTATTTCAGCCCAAAAGTCTGAACACCAACAAATTTTTCTTTTATTTTGTATGTAGGATATCTTATTACTATTTTTTGATCTGAAACAAAAGCTTCGCCTGACCTGTTTCTGAAACAAATTCCATTTGCAATGTAAAATAATCAAAATATCCTGTTTTTCTCGAAAACAAAGTTAGATACGTAAAAAAGGTTTGGAAAGAGAAATTTTTCCAATTGGAAAAATTCCAATAAAAATCTCCCCTTTATAACTTTAAATTAAGTTTCAAATCTAACTTCGTTTTGTTTTTGAAAAATTAGATTTTTCGATTTCACTCTACATTTTTTTTCTTATTTTTTATACTCAATATAATTATTTTTAGTAAAAAAGTTATAGGAATGTACTCATACCCACATTTTTTCAACGATAAAAGCTTTTCAGGCGAATTTAACCTCTGAAAATATGCTCTTGTTTCGTTGCATAAAATTATTTACGAGAAAGTAGACTTCATTTTGATCTTAAATACAATTTTTTCAAATAGAGACACTAAACTTATGATTGGTTCCAATCTGCAGGGTTTGCTTATACATATTTTTAAAGTTCTTTTATTTGAGGCCAAATAATTTTTACCATCAATTATTAAAAGATATTTTTTTATTTAAATATTTCTATCAAACATGTTTTAAATATCAGCAATGTCAAAAATATATACATTCTTTCATTGTTTCTTTTTCTATTTGGAAATGCAATAATCTTAATAGATTGGTTCAGAATCAGCAACAACAAGAAAGTTTTTCAAGAATACGAAGTGAAATTGAAAATTGTAAAAAAGGGTCTTTTTGTAGGAATTTTTCGAAAAATTTTCAAGAAAAACTGGGTATTCACATTTTTCAAATTAAACAAAAAATAGATTCCTTTTGAGAACGACTCCGTCGAAATTTTTTTGTTAAATAGTAGTAAGACATCCCAGATACAATATCGAATAACCTTTGGGTTGAAGACATTTCAAAAGAACAGTGGACAATTTTTTAAAATAAAAATTTGTCCTTGCCAGAATAACCTAATACACCTTTATGTCTTTAATCATTTCTCAAAATTACAGATTGATAAATTCCTTGTTTTATTTGTCAGTTTGAAAAATGGTTTTGTCTTCTACAAGAAAATATTACTTGAGAAACTGGTCAATTAAAATAAATTGGATGAATTCAAGTACATTAAAAAAGGTCGTAGGTTTGGTACGAAAAGCTGGGATTTTTTGTACGAATAACTGGACACTAAAAAAGCGACTATTGGTAACGAAATTTTCGTACAAATACCTGGATTTTTCGGTACACATAGGCACTGCTTTGTAAAAATTGAATTCAATCCACGTGAATTTAACTAAGTGGAAATTGCATATATTTCAAATAAAATAATTTCCAGACAAAGAAAATTCAGAAACCGTATCAATCTTTTTACTTTCCGTTGAAAATTTTATTTGTCATTGTTGACTAAACGGTTTTCAATGGTCCAAAGATAGAAATTTAAAGGTCTTTAGGCATGAAATATATCTTGAATGTCCATCTGGGATATAAATGTAAAAGCGGAACTGCTTTGAAGATGTCACTTTGGGGTCGTTTCGTGGCATCAATACGAATCGATCGGAAAGTGCAGGTTGAAGAAAATTCTCTTTCCGCAAAAGAAGCTCATTCACAAGCCACAAGTGAATGCATACAGGAGCCGACCTCTTTGTAACTTTGCACTTCCGTGGCAAGAACTACGCCTTCCCGTCATTGTGACAGATTTTCTCGGATGTTCTTGGTCGGGTTTGTATCTATGTTGCGATTCAACGCTCGGCTAACTAGCGCCGCGCATGGGTCAGGAAGCGATACAATAATATTGTATAAGGCCCTGAAAAGAGGCCTTGGGGGGCGTGGATCCGACGATCGACGACTTCGAATCTGTCCAGGAAATAAGTGTAGCCTTACCGCTCAATTATTACACAAAAATCGTCTGCACGTGCCCACAATTGCTTCCTTTCCCCGAAAAAGAAAGTTTTCAAGATTCTGAAAATATTATTACTATTTGGAAATATGTAACAGCGATCAAATTTATAGGAGATTCGAGCTGTGATTCAAATCTTTTCCTAGATTTTATTGATGGGATATCATAATATCTAATCTAAATGCTAATCAGAACCAGCTGAAACTGAAAAAAGTCAATAAATCGAGGCCCATTAAAAAGGGAATGCCATTCGATAATTTGGTGTCATTTTCCATCCTAGGTAGTTTGTGGCTAGTTCCCTATCATTGAAATTTGACGGTAATGAACTTCTACTATTATAAGCTAGAATCAGACCGATCGAAAGGGCCTTTTTTCGACAACGCCATCTGTCGAATTGGACGCAAACGCCTTCAATCACTCGTGTTTTGAAAACACCAACGTGCCCACTTTACCGATCCGATCGGATAGCACTGAATCGGCGAGATGATTGTAGTCATTACGGTTCACGAGTGCGTATTAGAATTTGTGCTGGTATAGGCCTCCATTATTCCCGTTTCGTGCCTATTGCCTTTCGAACGGACATTCGTATATCCGCGGTTATGGTTAGAAAAAAAGGAAATCGGGACAGTACCAAATTCGAGAGCTGCTAAATCGAGCCAGGAGCACGCGCGTTCGGTAATAACGGTTCTCTGCAATACATCTTATTAGCAACGATATTAGTAATCATTATAATAATGAGAAACAAGCGAGCGTAACTACATGGCGTATGGTTGTTAACAATACCTTAAATTATCTCGGAATGGAGCATCCGGCTTACTCGAAGGGAGGAGAGCACGAAATTCTGAAAGGTGTTGCCATTTAAAGTACAATTGTACCGAAAAAGAACAATCCTTGAAAGTAGTTCAAAAATTCGAGTGGTTGTTTAGTGCCACAATCGCAGAATTACAGCACAATTGACTTTGTACTTTATTTTTTTCAAGTATATTTTAGTACTCATGTTATTTTGAAGTACCTTTCTTATTTACTTCTCTTCTTAACTTCATTAAAATTCAGCAGAACAATCAATAATGGGAAGATTGAACTGACTTTATTTCAATAGGATTCAGCTGAATTCTTAGCCAATAAAGAATCTCAGATTAGATGAAGATATCAAGTTTTATTTTATTTGAAAAAAATATGTTGAACTCGTGACTCATAAACTCATTTGCTGTGCACATTAAACACGTTCCATGAATTCTCACTAATTCCACGAGTATTTACCTTTCGTGCCGACACGTAAGAAAGCATTAAACGTCAGACTCGTTATATTTCTTGCATCGTTGCCGCAATGCCACAGCCATCGCGACAAGCTTCCTTTCGCTTATTCCTCGCCTCTTCTGTTTTTTTATTTATTCCCTTTTTATTCGTTCCGGCCTGACAAATTACAGTTATATCTCAATCCACATATACACTTATGTTGTTCACTTAAGGATATCACATACAACCCAAACATGCAACTCTCGTTTTCAAATCTCTTCTTACGTTTCGAAGAAAAGTAATTTAGTTCACACCAGCTGCAATTTTAACTGAAGATACGGTATGATTAGCAGAAAACATTCTTTGTCATATTCAGATGATATACACTTGTATAAAGGTGCCATAATTTTCATATGAAATACAGGAAAACAAAGGAAAAGGACGTCTGAATAGGACTATTCATTTAGCACTGGGATATTGGGAGATATCCAATTAATATGCAAAGATATCTGGTAAAATCCATTGTGATACACTTGTGATCCTGGGTAATCTACTTCTGAACGTAGCTAATTCATTTTTTATCCGGAATAATCCACTTATAAACGGAGTTATACAAGTGATCTATATTAATGCACTTACAATCCTGGATAATTGACTTATAATCGTATATATAATTTAGTTTTAACCCTCAGTAATCCACTGTTATTTCTAATTAATCCACTTGTCATCCTAGAGGACCAATGTGTAATCCACGGTCATTCACTTGTATATTCCACTTGTAATCTGGATTAATACAGGTATTCCAGGGTAATACAGGTAAGTTGCTTTCATCCACTTTTAATGCTAAGCAATCAACTTCTAGCCCTTGGTAATGCATTTGTTATTAGTAGTACTTATAAAGTAGAGTAATCCAAGAAATCTGGAGTAACTTACTTGTAATCCTAGTTAATCTAATTACAATCCTAGGTATCGATTTGTAATCTTAGATAATGCAATTGAAACTCTAGGAAATCCACCTGTACCTTAACTCCAGCTAATTTACTTATAATAGTGAGAAATCCACTTGTAATCTGCGATAATCGCTTGAAATCCGGCGTAATTAACTTGTAACCCTGAGAACTTGGCATTTGCGACAATCCACATGTAATTTTAGGAAATCTACTTGTAATCCTGGACAATCAATTTGTAGTCCCAGATCATCCACTTCTAATCTGTAGTAATCCCATTAATCCACGTGTACTTCTAGACATTACACTTGTAATCCACTTGTGATATGTAGTAAACCAATTAATCTATTGTAATCATAGTCAGTCCACTTCAAATCCTAGAAAATTTATTTGTTGTCCTAGGTAATCCACTTCTATCTCTAATGGGTAATATACTATAGTTAACCCAAGTAAGCTACTTATAATCTTTCGTAATCGACTTGTTAGCCTAGATAATTATTTTGTAACTCTAGACATTGTACCTGTACAGTAACCCCAGGTAATTCACTTGTAAAACTACTTGTAATCCGAGAAAATACGCGCAATCCTAGGTTATATGCTTGTAATCTTATCTAATTAGCTTTTAACCATAAGTGATGCACTTGGCATTTGCTATAATCCACTTGTAATCTTAAGCAATGCACTTGTAATCCTGAATAGACAATTTGTAGTCCTAGAATAGATAATCCACTCATAACCCTAGTTAATGCACTTGTGATCTGTAGTATTCAGATTAATCCACGTGTAAACCTAATCAGTACAGTTGTAATCCTAGATAATCCACTTATAATCATAAATAATTCATTTGTAATTTACTGTAATTTACTTTTAATCCTATGTAATCTACTTGTAAGCTTAGAACCCTAGGCAATGCACTTGTAACTTGTCGGGAATCAACTAATAATTTGTAGTTGTCTAATTAAACCACGTGTGATTCTTGGTAATGGGTATCCAGCAGATACCTCTAAGATATCTACAGGATATCTCAGACATGAAATATCATATCCGCTGCTGCACGGCCAAGAATTTGAAGGATAATAAACCTATTTTTTGGTCGTAATCTTATAAAGTGTGAGAACTTTGTGTCTGAAGGGTAAGATCCTCGATTTCTCGTTGATATTCTCTTGCTTGCACCTCGATGAGTACAAAGTACTGGAAGATACTGAAAGATACTTAAACGTAATGACGCTGCCGTGATCGTAAATTACGAGGAGGCCGCGAAAACTCGTGTCGGTATAAAAGGGAAGCTGACTTCTGGAATAAATTCTTTCGTAAACAGCCAATCTATAAATCCAATTCAGTTTTTTTTATATCAAAATAATTTAGAGATTATTTTATATTTCTGATAAATAACAAACGTAAATATTAAAAACAATAGCATTGGTATACACGCGCGCTTCACAGCGTGCGACACATTGCATTGACAATTATTATAATAAAAATAAAGAAACAAGATTGTTATTAATTTATTTTCAAATTGCACAATTCTCCCAGTCTTCGAGCTTTATTTTTAATCTGTTAAATTTTGATTGTCCTATTTAAGAGTGATGAATTCTATTGCTGTTTTCCCATGCCATATATATATGTCAATTATAATTGTAGCATATTAGACCAATTCCATTTCGAATCAGGAAAATTTCAAGAAAAGTCTAGGTCAGGTGTCAGAATGATCACACAGAAAAAACTGGGGGTTTGATTAGAACAAATTTTTGGTTCCAAAAGAGCTGCAACAAAAAGGAACCTCTCATGCCGAAAAGGAACCAAAAATGATAAATGCTTTCTAAAGGAACCCGAAGTATGGGTTCAAACCGTTATAATAGAGCTTGAAATAATTACATATAATTTAAAGATAGATATAAGATATAAAAGATAGATATAATTTATAGAGTTATAATAATAATATTATTATTATACCATTAAGCCATTTCCCTTTCGGGGTAGGCGTGATTTGCTCGGTTGGAAAATAATGGTGTGTGGATGGGTATATAGATATAAGGTAGATAGGTATATAGGTGTAAGGTATAGATATTTTAGATCGATCTGGAATTCTCGTGTTATTTATTTGAATGACACGTTCGTTCCGCAACACTGCTGTGTCCCAGGTTGCTGACCAATCTCTGTAGCGATCACCACAAGTGAAGAGCCTCACAGAATTGTTATGTGTGGTTCCCCACTTGGGCCCATTAGCATCCAAGATCTTTGTTTCAGGCGTCATTCACTCTATTGTCACTCTGTTCACAAACTATTTGTCGCCACACTGTTCTGTCCTGGCATACTACTCTAGCTTCCTTCACGTCCATGCATCTTCTGATGCAAGCTCTCGTGTTTCTATGGCTTCGTATGTCTCTTCGGATTAATTTCTCATTCACAGATTCGAACCATTCTTCCGGCGATCTATCTCTGGGCATTCTGCCATTTGCTATAACTTTATAATTCTGATTAAATAATATTCCACCGGGAAACATTGAATGAAGAAACTAGGTTATAGACATTCGTCATTCTTGGAAGGAAGATAGTGCACATGAAATATGACAGTTTCTAAGGTTATATTGAAAAATCCGACGTTTTCAACTGCGCATGTACCAAAGATCGCGGGACTATTGGAAATTATTATAATATACGCTTGCAATATTGCGTTAATATTACATTTTTTAAAGTAGTTACTTCGAAAGCGCAGTTCAAACGTCAGCACTCGCCCATGGCCATCTATCTGTTGACATGAGCCGCAACATTACTGAACCTCCAGTGTTTTCTTTGGTTTTTTATTTAAATATGTAATTCCAGAGTGAAAATAAAGGAACATGTATTTTACAATTCGAGCACTAACATTTTTTTTCATTTTTTACAATCATTTGAAGATTACTCGCGAATTTTCAAAGAAGGATAGAGATTTTATTTGAAAATGCATTATTTTTCCAGTGAGCGCAGGTATTCGGAATTTTATTTTTATAAAATTCTTTGGAGTGGATTTTCTCAAAAACTTCACTTTTCACCCTTTTTCTTCTTCAGGAATTAATTTCAATATTTACTACATATTTCTTGAGCTCCGTTTATTGCAAACCACTGCTTCATATTGAAAAAAAATAATTTTTGAAAAATCGAATTTTCGCGTTTTTATCTGAAACAACGAAAGATAAAAAAATGTCAATAATGTCAACAAATAGGGGGAAACCCCAAAAAATATTGCGCTTTCCGGACAATTTTCTTTATTTTTTGTATCGAATTTCGAAAATACAAAAAGAATATTTCCTGAGATATCCCATCTTTTTAATTTTGATAAAATTTCTAAAAAGTTTCTGCTAATATAAAAAAGGCATCACATCATTTTTATGCTGGCTAAACCACTTTTAAAGCCGGGGAAATTAACAAAATATATATTTGTAATTTTTTTCTTGCAAACGATGCAAGATATCACAAAAGAGGAAGAAGTGCTTTTTTGGTATAACTTTTCTAGGTGTAGAAACCTTTATGGAATTATTTTTTTTTACTTTTCGTTGTCTCAGAGAAATATGCGAAAATTCAATTTTTCAAAAACAGTTTTTTCAACGTGAAGCAGAAGTTTACCAAGAACGAAGCTCAAGGGATTTTTTTGTAAATATTACCATCCATTTTCCAAGAAAAAAAAATCTGCTCGCCGTGCGGGCACATTCTAATCGTGAACTGCGCGCGCTACTTGAAAGTTTGAGCGCGCCTGGGGCGCGCGACTCTTGGTTCTCGCGCTTCGCGCTTGGTCTTTGTAGTTCCGCCACATTTGTGTACAGACCATTTAAAATTACAGGTCAAAGCATCGACAACTGTAATTTGGTGATCGTGAATTCTCTTTTGTTAAAGCTCCTTCGGCCGTAACGAACACATTCTGATCACGTATCTCGTGCTTCGCACTAGATTTTGTCCGAGATGTGAACTTTTCTACATTATGTTCAACACTTGTTTATCAAATGTATATTACATTTACTCATGTACCTCGGCCTGGGATTGCTTATTCAGAAATTGCAAAATAAAGTACAAATTTTACTTATCATGATTACTTTAATTTTTTTTTCATTTTGCATTATATTTTATTCTCAACCACCCTGGAAAATATATCCTTTCAATAAATTTATATTATTACAATAAAATTCAAAATATCCATTGGTAACGAAACATACGTATTTTCATTATCAGGTTATTATAATTTGAAAAAACAGTCAAGAACAATTTTGCAGAACTTTTAAAAACTGATAATTTTGGCCTCTTGTCTATTTATTTTATCTTGTGTGGTTTCGGGGAAAAGTTGAATTATTACGTTTCTCAGTTTGATTTTCCATGGCTAAATCCATATTGGCAGTTCACGGCTGGCTAACGAACTTCACCTGTATTTGTGGACCAAAAATCTTTGTGTAAAAGAGGAAATTCCAATAAGAAAATTACTTCGAAAGTTATCGCGTCGTCAGATAACAGACAGACAGACATTTTCGTAAAAACTATTTTTTCTGGCTCAGGGGGTCTCAAAACGTCGAGAATAATTGAAGAAAACTGGATAGGTCCAAAATCACATCAATCTAAGACATTCCATCTTCCATCTAAATGATGAGAATGTAAAAATTAATTTTAAAAGAGTGGGATTTTGAGAAAACCGGATTCAAGAATTTGAAAGAAAACGCCGCTATTTTGCCACTTTTATAAATTTTTTAATTTTTTTGGTATCAATTGAAAGAGCGAGAATTTCCACAGCAAACAAAGAAAATCCCGAATATCTAGACTTGTTCGGAAAATGCTGCACTTTAAAAGAAAATTCGGTGAATTTTTTTAAATTCGCAGGTAACACAGGACGACAAAATGTCTACTCAACGACCGGACTATATGACCCCGAAGGATTTTGGTGTCCTAAATACTAATCCGTTTTCTAAATTTTTCCTATACGTTAGGTTTTTGAGATATCCTCGCCAAAAGTGCAAAAATGGCTATTTTTAGCCATATTTGAGGCAATATAAGAAGATCAGCCATTTTTTTCTCTCTAAAAACTGCTAATGCCATTGTTCAGTACTACATTTAACCTACCATTTACGTTTTCGATCATCCCCACACTGTTAGAAAAATCTGTATGAGATTTAATATACATGTGTGTGAAGCAAATATGCACTACCGCTACTGAAATGTAACATACATGGGTGTAGTGAATTTAATATACATGTGTATTAAATTTAATAGACAGGTCGGTATAGCAGTGTGCATGAAAACTCAAAGTGCTTTCAATTCTTCAAATCTTGTCAAATATTCGTAATTAAATTAATAATCTAGAATTCGTTGACTGGATTGTTATTTATAATGAAAGTGCGACGTACGGGTGGAACTTTTTCCAAAATCCAGTCTAAATAGTAGAAATTTAATGCTAGTACATTTGATTGTAGGTTAGGTCTATTATTTGTTTGCTTAATTGACCTTTTCGACTTAAAATCCAGTCATATTTTTGATCAACTGGAAGAAGGTATCATGTTTTATTATTTAGAGTCGAAAATTCATGTTGAACTTATTTTGAATTTGTGTAAAATGGAATTATCTGATTTTTCTTGTAAGTGATTAACATGAATGTATATGAAATTTAATATACACGCTCTTAATGTCGATTTCATACGATTGATATATTAATTTTAATACACATGGGTATATTAAATTTAATATTATTTTTAACAGTGCAGCCGATTTTTTTTCTCCGAGAAATCGCACATTAACCATTTCAGTTCCACAATGAAAAACTAGCGAAGAAGGCGAAGTGAAACTGAAATTGGTTAGTGTGTCATATCTTGGAGAGAGAAAAATCGGTTTGAGGTGATTAAAAATGTAAATGAAAGGCAAAACGAAGCACTGAGCGATGGCGTTAGCAGTTTTTCGACAAAAAAATGGCTGGTCGTGTTATATTGTCTCAAATATGGCTAAAAATAGCAATTTTCGCACTTTCAGTTTAGGATATCTCAAAAACCTGGGTGACGGACAACTTTGCACGTAGCAACTTTGCACGTGCCCAACTGTGCACGTCGATGGCCGGACGGACAACTGTGCACGTCCATCTGTGCACGTCCAAGACCACAGGAGCCCATCTGTGCACGTCGAAATTTCGACGTG
>CAKNXH010001664.1:233037-260718 GCA_932178445.1 Andricus quercusramuli | reverse complement strand
GCACGTGCACAGTTGGCACGTGCACAGTTGTCCCTCTGACCAACGACGTGCACAGATGTCCATCTGGCCATCGACGTGCACAGTTGGGCACGTGCAAAGTTGCTACGTGCAAAGTTGACTCCATCCCAAAAACCTAACGTATAGGAAAAATTTGGATATCGGTTTTGGTTTGAGGATACCAAAATCCTTCGGGGTCACATAGTCTGGTCTTTGGGTACAAAAAATATGTCATTTTTGTCAGCCTGTGTAATCTTTAAAAATGATTCTAACAATAAAAAAAAAGTTTTTGATCAAAATGTAAAATACGTGTTCCTTTGCTTTTCTTATAGAATGATATATCCAAACACCAAGTCATCCTATATATTAGCGCTTTTCAAAATTGTTAATTTTATACTCTTTTATTTATAAATTATACAATATGAATTTAGACTACACTATTTTTAAAAATAGAAATTATTATAGTGTCGAAAAATGAGCGATGCAGTAAACTATTTTAAATAGGCTGTAATAAATTTGGCAATATTTTTGTATGTAAAAAGCAGCTTTACTTACGAGCCATCTCGCGAAGGCGAAAGCCGACATCGGAATTGCTTTCCGACTAATGGACTTGCACCGGTAAATCACCGGACAATACTGGACCAGAAGAATTACGAGCGAATCTTCGATTCGTTCAACTACATATATATCATCCCCCAAAATGTAGAAAATCTAGGAAGAGAAAATAGTATAAGCTAAATATGATAACTCAGAAAATTCCTCAAATCAATATTTTCAATAGAAATATAATAAATTTGATATTAAGGAAGATGAAAGAGTGTCATAAAAATGTATAATATGGGATACGTGTGAAATAGAGGAGTAAAAGTAGCCGGCTCGCATATCTCAAACTGGGATCTCTAAACTCCAAAGTACCGAACCTTTCAAAAGCGAGCAATGCTGTAAATAATGGGAAACGTAAACGGCGCCGAGATAATATTTTCTTAACACCTCGTCAAGGGGTTGGACATGACGGTTTTACTCGTGCTGCATTATATTCGCTCGCCAGTAAATCTACACCATGCACACCTTCGATTCCTCCTAGGTCGTTACCAACCGACCCTGGGATCTCGACAGGTTCGAAGTCAGGTATTCCTTTTAGTTTTTCACAAAAGTTCTCGCCATTTCAACTTAGAAAATCCCATCAGTCACACGACCCTTGCAATTTGTCACATTTTTCCTTCTTCCGAAACATAAAATTATTCCCCACTTTTTCTACACAGGATCGAAACCATTTCAAACCTACTTCAAGTAGTAGAATCTCTGAGCGATGAAATATGTTGTTTACTAGAGGAAATTAGGCAACACTTAATTTTCTCATTTGTGAAAAAAATGTCCCCGAAGTTAGGGAGCGTCCATTGAATACGTAACGCTCTTACTATCAAAGGCAAAACTGGGATTTCTATTAAAACCAATTTTTATTTTCTAAGGAGCTGCGACAAAAAGGAACGTCTCTTGCTAAAAAGGAACACAAAATGATGAATTTTTTCCAAAGAAGACACCAGTTAGACCTCCAAATGAACCCAATTTTAATAGATACTTTTTCCAAAGAACCTATTTTTCGCTTTGCCCACTATTCATACCATGCGTCGATCCAGAAAAGGGCTTTGAGGGGGGCCATCCAATGATTCCCCTTCCCATCCACTCTCAAGGGGGGAGGGGGGAGGGGGGTAATAATAATTTCAAAGTCATTTATTCGCTTTAAATGTTTATTTAAATTATATAAGTATATAGATCACGAATTTTATAAAGATAATTAACAAATGTTTAAATAAAATCATGTTTTTATATTTACAAGCTGCGTCTTGCACATAATGGTATAATTATTATTGAACAAGTATAAAATATTCATAAAATGTTTGAAGTTAAGCATAAACTATAAAAAGATTATTTTTAAACAGCAAAATTCAGGCGTCTATTTCCACTCTTTGCGATATTCATATTTCCAGTTCAAATCCGGGCTGAGGCAGATTTTTTCTTGTTCTTCAAAAATTATTTGTCTCAAGTAATCGTTCTGACGAATCAAAATTTGTATTAATTATAAATGTACTCTATTATTTTCGATGCTCTAATTCGAGGAATGAATCAACATGTTTATAAATTCTCAAAATTATATCATTTCACCCAATTTTAAGTTAGAAACATTAAAAATTGAAAAATCACGATTTTTTTTTTTAAATAGAACACTTTTAAAATTATGTTAATTTTAAATCGTTGTAAATAAATAATTATTCAATTGTTATTAATACATCAAAATCAATTTGTTCCAAATTTATAACTGTTCAGTTTTTATTTATTCATCAAAATTTGTATCCGTTTGGAAATATGCCTAAATAATATAAATTTTTAATATGCCTAAATTTTTTCTAAATGGATACACTTTTATTTGTTATTCACACATCAATATTCAACATTTTCACTTGCGAATACAATTTTTTTAATTAGAACAATTAAAATTCACATTGGAACGTTGATAGCTCTCCGAAAATTTAACTATTCAAGGCTTCCTGTTTCAAATAATTCAGTTTCAAATTGTTTAGTTTTGAATATTTCATTTATAATTGTTTATTTAAAATAAATAGTCAAACATTGCTGACGATCAAAAAATTGTTCTTTTCCTTAATTACAAATTTTCAAATTGAACTCGTTAAAAATGGTATATTTTAGACTGAAAAAACAGATAGTTTATGAAGTTTCAATTGGAAGTTCACATTTTATTAACTACTAAGGCTTTCGAATTGAAACAGTTCAATTTTTAACGTCAAAATCTGTAAATTGTTTAATTTTATCAGATTCAGAATCGCCCTATAAAATCAATCAATTATTGTTCAATTGTGAATACACAGACTGCAATTTAATTTCTAAAAACATTATTCAATTTATATTTACAGTTGATGAACTTAAAACATTTCTTGTCAAAAATTTTCAGTTTCAAAAGATATTGATCTTGTATTGTGTGAGTCTTCAAAACTGCATTTTAACATTCTTTCAATTATTGAGAATGTACCCTTAAAAATAAAGATGTAAAATGGAAAATTTTGATCGTAAAAGATTTCAGAATTCCACACTGTAAACTGAATGATTTCGTAATTGAAAAAGTTAACAACTCAACTTAGCATTTAAAAAAAAGTTGAAATGAAACTTATTTTGAAATGCATTATATATCTTGTGATATGAAATTTGTGATATTTCAAGTGATTGGATAGATTTATCTTTGAAAAAATTGTAAAAATACTAATGAAAAAATAAATTCACTGTCTTTTCCCGCTATCAAAAAATTCCGATCATCTCCTGGTTTCCCGGACCAGCAGCAATATTATGCTTCTCGAATGATAATACGTATTTCGTGCTTGGTAGCATAACAATTTTTCTTCAAAGAAACAATTAAAATAATATATAGTAATAGTATATATATAGTAAAGTAATATATATAATATATATTAGCGTTAGATTCACACTTTGTTTTTTTTCTGTGAAATTTCTGTTCAATACGGTAAACACATTTTAATGTTTTCAAAAATATTGATAAATTTGAAAATATTAAGCTTTCTCCGAAGTTTTTGACTTCTTTTTAAAGGTACTTCCAGACTTTACGTTCCAGTTTTCTTCTTGAATTAAACTAATTTTTCCATTTTTTATTCTATGCAGTTAAAGTAAACATCCCAGTAATCGTAATGGCAATTTTATTGCTTTTCATGTGTGTAAATTCGTGAAGAGTAATATAGTCTTCAAATATCGTATAAGTCTACATTCAGCGAAAATATTTTAGGGGACCTTATTCATTTGAAAGTGTCAACACGATTTAATTTCAGGGTCGGTCAATTCATTTTAATCCGCTAGATTTTAAGTCATATTAAGGATTCCTGTCACTCAATGTTGTCCTCTGGACTCATACACTTGGGATTGCTGGTTCGAGACTCGAAGCATGCAATTTTGATTAATTTTTTTTTAATTACCTTGACCACGAATTAAGGCAAATTAACAAGCATTCAATTCGCGCTGGCTCAGTTCATTTCAAGGAATCAGAAAGCAGATTTCGGGTAAATTTAAATATGTTAATTCGCCGCAATCCTCCCGAATTAGTTTCTTTTTGCTAGGGTAGTAAACTTCAATTATCTTATTTGAAACAATTCGAGTCTGGCCTTTTTTTGGGAGGGTCAGGTCGCTGCCCCCCCCCCCCCCCCGCTGGATCCGTGCCTGATTCTTCCAAAGAAACTTTTCGTTCAAATGTTGTTCATGTTGTTCTATTCAAGTGTCTCCAAAGGAACCCTTTTGGGTGTCAACAGGTTTCTATTGGAGTTCAAGTTCTGAAAGGTATCAACTTTTATTCAAGCCGCAACTTTAGTGAACCTTCAGTTTTTTCTGTGATACAAAAAGTCTTACGAAGGGTAGAGTGGGTCTAAAATTGAGAAAAAATCTTTCTGTAATTATTGGACGCTCCCTTGCGAGTATTTGAATTTTGAAGTATATTTAAAAAAGTATAAAGTCTTTCTTTAAAATTCTATAGCTTTTTGTATCTAATTCAGATGTTCGAATTTTCTTATCGGATATTTCTCGTGAGGTTCACCATCATCTTTTTAAAATCCGTCTGAAAATTTGAAAATACGGTTCTGTTTGAAAATATGAAAAGTCGATTTTCACAAAAAATCCACAGCTATACTTTTTGATTTTTCGTTGAATGTGGCCTTCTATAATAAGGACATCCTGCGAGTTATATGCTCTTATGACTTAAGAAAATATGTATTGTAAAGAGTAACAGGTGGGAGTTTCCAGAAAATCTTCTTTTCATGTTTTCCAAATTCGATACAAAAATTATAATAATAATTTTATTTTTGTAATAAAAAAAAATGTCTGCTAATAGAAGAAAGGCATCGTATAAGTTTTATGCGGACTAAACCATCTTTGTGACCGAGACCATTTTTTTCCCTGGAAATGTAACTTTCTTTTGTAGACGTTGCAAGATATCACAAAAGTGCAAGAGAAATTGAAAATGTCTAAACTTGATAATTTCAGATTGAACCTATAACTTTGAGAATTTTCAATCAGAAATGCTTGAAATTATATAATTTAGAAAGAAATAAGTTCCAAATGAACAATGTATAATTTAACAATTGTAAAAAATATTTGAATGTGAATAACTTCAAGAATAACTAATTCTAAATAAAGAACATAGGTATTTCATTGAATAAGAAAAAATTCATTTTGAAGTTTCACAAAAGAAAATGTATACGATATAAAAAGAATGTAGTTAAAAAGTGTTTCTTTTTAAATATTTCAGAATTATATATGCTTCCCAATTATTACAAATTCAAATGAAAAAGATTTAAATAGAAAACAAAATTGAAATTCTTTCAAATTTGTAAGCATTTTAAGTTCAACTTACAATAATCAGAACCTTTAAAAAATTCCAACATGAAAAACTTTTGAGTGAACAAAATTTCAAGTTTTAAATAAATCTTAGGTATAAACTCGCTTTATTCAAAACTAATGTCAGTTGACAAGCTGCAAATTTTAGAAAGAAATATTTTAAAAAGACTGCATCCTTTGATTTTCAATTTTAAGATAATTAGGATATGGACACTGAATATTGAAGCTAATTTAGTTTCAAATTGTTTCAAATTTAAATTTAAAATTAAAAACAATTTTTTTCTTGAAATGAAATGACATTTCGAGCAGTGATGATTTTAAATTTGTAGTTAATTGAAACTCGAATTGGATAAAAAAAAATTATTCAAAAATTGAAGTCTAGAATTGTTTCTTAATTGCCCTGAAAAGGGTCAGGAATTTTAAAATCGAAACTGTGTAGCAGTTGGTAAAAAATGTAATCAAGAAGTTTTATAACAAATTTCTTCTTATAAATATAATGAAAAAAATTAAGTGGAGTTTTTTTGTGAAAGTAGACTTTGTATCTTTTCGAGCAAATCGTCGCTACTTTGTTGATTATGAACTTTTTTTTTTTTAATTCTCCCATGGATTTTGAAAGACCATGGTAACTCGATATTTGATGAAGAATTGTAATTTGAGGTAATAATTGATCAGATATATAATTTATATTGATCGTTTAAAAACTCCTCTTGAAATCCGGGAATCTCAGAATTAACCTTCATGGGAGTGCAAAAAATTCAATAATCACGATCGTGGGTTGCTGGAAAGGACAATAAATATTTTTATAGTCATTCTGGTGAAAATGTACTGGAGCCCAGGAAGGCATTGATAAATTGTTGGTGGGCAGATTTTACCCTGAAGACGGGTCGAAGTTATCGATGGATGTCTTGGCCGAGAGACGATCTGGATTACTGCTTTGATTCCGGGCAAGAAAACGAATTACCAACGGATATTCAATAATCGCTTCGAAGTAAGGATACGAAATCAATTGCAGAGGAAGCCGAGGATCGTCGAAACGTTTTTCCCTTCTGAAAAGAAGCCTGATTGAATTTAATTGAAGGCTGCCTTTAATCCTTTTGTTACTGACCCGCAATAAGTTTCGTTTTGCCATTTTTTTTTGTCATCAACCGGAACATCTTATAATCTATACGAATACTGCTATATAATTGTAAATTTGAAAAAAAAGTGAAATGGCTAAAATTGGAAGAATTTTAGTTGGAACCCTTCAAAGTTACAGTATTGAAATTTAAAACGTTCAAAATTATATAATTCATGAAATTGTGAAAATTTGGAAACAAAAATGTTGGAGAATTTAATTTTCCTAACAAAAAGGTTCAAAATTTAACATATTTATAAGCAAATTTCAATTTCTTTTTAATTGAATGTCTCCAATATCGGAGAATATATTTTATTCAACGAAATAAGGTATATCTTTATTCATAGTTTGAACTCCTAATTTTTTTTCACAACTGGGAATTTTTCTGATTGGTTCATATAAATTTGAAGCAATAAAAACATACTTGCGAGACTATTCGCTACCGCGAATGACGATAATCACTACGCAGTAAAGGTGTACTTTATAAATAACGAAGGAACGCAATACTTGTTGAATTGTTTTTACTCCAATCTCCATTGGGAGTTGGTTTTTCAGCATTTTTGCTGAAGATATAACGATGGTAAATTATTAATTCGTGGTTCAAGCCTGAAAGCTGAGGATAATTGAATATTGTTTTCATAGCCTGCAGAGTGCAGAGTATACAGTTAATTCACGCCTTGGAACCTGTACTTAGATCTAAAAAAATTCCAGCTAGATGAAACAGAAGTTTATCCGCACGTGGAGCAGTTCCTTGATCATTTTTGTCAATAAACATCTGTCAAAAAAGTAAGCAGATTTTAAAAATCTAAATTTTTATTTTCAGTTTCAATTTTCATGATAATTTGAAGACGCAAGGTGGTCACTGACCGGGATAACTGGGAATTAGTCTGGAATTTTGAACACCATGAAAAAGCCGGGAAATAGCTGGGACTTTTTTGAAAGCCAGGGATTCTTCAGAATGGTTTTCACTTTTTTAATAAATATCGTTTTAATCTTCGAAAAAATGTGTTCGGAACTGCGCTGAGTGTTATCAACCATCTCTCTTCCCGAAAAACTAGGTCTGTCCCAGGTTTTATCTGGCTTTCTCGTGAAGTGTGCTATGTGGGGTACTTTTTTGCATTAGAGTAAACATTAAAATTTTACTTGGGGTCTCCGAATTGTCGTTATTTAGTTCAATTTCAAACCAAAGGTGTATTCAGAATTTATCAAGAAAATTTGTTTGCAAAAATAATCGACTTCAAAGTATGCATATGTTGCGCACACACCCAGGTTACCCATAACAAATTGATTAATTTCTTATCAAGATATTTGATTCATGCACTTAAAATATTTTAAGTAATTATAGAATGAATAATAATTTGTTTAATTATTAATTAATAAATACTTCTTTGTTACATGATGTGTGTGGCAACCAGACGTGCAACATTGTACGTCGGGTTGCAGTGTAACCGTTCCATTCGCGAGGTCAGCTAGGGACAGAAAGAATTTTTGTTTTGGTGTTTTCTGTGTTTTAAAATGTTTTGCGCCTTTGTCACTCCCCTTCGATATTAATTTATTGAAATAAATGAAAACGAAATGATTTCAATAGCATAATTATTTGACAAATTGAAAAAAGGGAGGTGGGCACTCGAGTATCCCGAGCGGGTAACAATGTGGATGTAGTTAGGAGTGCATTCAAGGGATAAGATTTTAAGGTTTATGTTACATTGAAAAATGAATGTTCCTCATAAAATATATATTTAAGAATTTAAATTTTGTGTTTGTGGATCGCTGAAATACTAAAGTTCCTTTTATATTATGGCAAGTGTGAGCTCCTAGATTTCGCTGAAGCTATAAGAATAGCACGAAACGTGTTATTAGGACTCACACTAGCAAAATATGGAGGATCCCTTTTCTAATATCAGGCTGCAAAAAATTGCAAAACTTCTGAAATTTTCCATCCAAGTTCATCATATTGGATATACTACTTCGAATATTGCAAATCTGATCGCGAATTCGCAATGTTCGACCCAAAAAATCTTGTGCACAATTTATATCCGCAAAAATGAAAATTTCTTGGAAGTATATCCGCCATATTGGATCCGCCATTTCGAAATTCGCAAATCTGATCGCGAATTCGCAATCAGCGACCCCTAGAAGCCTTGTATACAGATTTTCATTTAAAAATGGGAATTTCATAAAAAATTAGTCTGCCATATTAGATCCGCCATTTTGAATTTTATTATTATTATATATCCATTTTGAGGAATACTTCACTGAAAGAATGGTTTAGCTGGATTTCGTCTTCTAAGAAAATATAGCTGTATTACCTACATTTCTAGCTGTGTTACCTAAATATCCAGCTGTTTTAGCTAAGTTTGCCATATAGAAATTATCTAGCTAACGTATCTAGATAATTTCTAGATGGCTGGGACAGCCAAACCATTTTTTTCAGTGTTCAATTCAGAAAGAGGAAAAAAAGTAAACTGAAGTAAAACATCTATAAATCTGCAGGAAAAATAATTCACAAGTGTTGCAATTTTTTGCAGCCTGATATATTGGAAAAAAAAGATCCTCCATATTATGCTAGTATGAGTCCTATTAACACGTTTCGTGCAATTCTTATAATAATAATTATTATTATTGAGAAAATATTTTAAAAATATTGCATAATAAAGCCATTTTTTCGCACTGAATCGATCGTTTTCCAAAAAAATGTCACTTCAAAAAAGTATATATTTTTTACTTAAGATTGTCAAAAAACAATAAAAATAAATTGTTTTAACTTTTTTTAATGGTTTGATCGTGTTGAGCGCCCCTTAATACATATGAAAAAAACTTTGCCCCGAGGAAAATTTGTAGTCTCTTCATCAAAATCTAGGAACTCAAACTTGCTGTAAAATTTTTGTTATTCAGGCATTAATGGGTTAACATAGTCATCGCATAGGTATCCAAAATGCATATAATATTGATTACTAATATATTAGTAATCAATATTATATACATTTAATTGGCATGTCTTCAAACATAGAATATACTCACATTCGGTCATTTCGCTTGCATGAAAGTAATGTTACCACATAGTGTACAGATTCGAATATGATTTCTTATCTAAAATCCAAAATCTGTCATTTAGATCCTGGGTGAAAAAAATCCGGATAAAAATAAGACCCGGATAAAAAAGTTATATCTTTTTATTAAAAAAATCTACAATAACATTTTAGGTTCAGACCTCAGTTCACACTTCATCATTTTTTGTTGAAAATTCTAATATTTAGTTAAAATTTAATTATTTTTTTGAAAATTCAACTGTTTTGTTAAAGAGTCATCTGTTTTTATTATAAATTCTACTAATTAGTTGCAAATTTATTTATATTTCGAAAATTCAACTATTTTGTTAAAAAATTATACTGTTTATATGATAATTTATCTCTTTTGGGTGAAAATTCTACTATTCAGTGAAAATTTTCCTTATTGTGTTGAAACTTCCACTATTTTCCTAAAAATGAATTTTTTTTGTTTGAAAATACATCTTTTATTGTTGCAAGCTAATTTTCCTGTTTAAAAAGTCTACAATTATATTTTAGGTTTAGAATTCATCACTTCTGGGCAAAAGTTCTACTATTTAGTGGAAACTTTTATTATTTTCTTGAAAAATCAACTATTTTTTTATAAAGTAGGCTGCCTTTAATCGTCTCGAAAATTCGAGATGACTAGCCAAATTTATGAAAAATATTTCACTACTTTTTCCAAATTTCGGGATGACGAGACACTGCTTTGTTGAACATTCGTCTTCTTGTAAAGTAAATTTGTCCTTTTAGATTGAAAATTCATCTTTTGGTAGAAATGTAATATTTTTGTCGTTGAAAATTTACCTTTCTTGGTTAAAGATAACTGTCTTCTGAAAAATTCCTCTTTTTGGCTTGAAATGTCAATTGTTCAATGGAAAATGCAACTGTTCTTTGTTAAAAAATTAATTTTTGACTGTGAATTCAAAAATTTTGTTGGCAATTCATCTTTCTTGGTTGAAAGTTGAGTTTTTTGTTGAAAATTCATATTTTCTTATTAAAAGTCAAATTTTTGCTAACACACTCGACACTTGAAAAAGAAAACTAAACTATTTTGTTGAAAAATTATCGTTTTTGGTTATAAATTCCACTACTTTGTCGAAAATGCAATATAGGTTTCGACTTCAATTCTTATGGAAATGGTACCTACATTAATGTCATTTAAAGGAATTTATCCTTTTATTATTCAACTTTTTTTATATCACGCTATTTCACCTGTCTTGAGAGCATTTTGGGCTGTGATGTCTGGAATCACTTTTACAATGATTATATTTCACCTTGAAGTTTTGAAATGTTTGAATGTTTCAGCGTTTATATAATAGGGCAATCAGTATTGAATAATTGTTACCACAAACGCTTAAAAGTCAATCGGGAAAAATTAAATTTTTGACCCTGAAGATATATTCTTAGTTAAAGTATGGAGTAACATTTGTAATTGTCCTTCTTTCAACTTCATTTCTTGTATTCTTTTCCTACATTATCATTAAGTAATTAAAAATGATAATTGAAAAATCTTTTTAAAAAAAAGCTGAGTGACCAAATCACTGCCTAAAATGAAAGAAGCACTCTAGACGAATCATCCTGCTTTAACCGCGAAGCAACTAATTAAATTATTTCAGGCATTGTACCGAACCAAAAAGAATCTATCAGTTGCCACTTTGAGCATGTCAATCTTCGGTAAGAAGGGCTATTGTACAGGTTGGACCCTAAGAGCTCAGTTCTCCAATTAGAGTGCCAAAAGATCGAGATTACCGTCCTTCGTTTCCTTCCGCGAAGACAGGTATGCCAATATTGCCTTTTAGAAAGACGATTTTGCTGCTAAGCAGCAAGGGCTACTTCGACACGAAATCTCTAAAATTAAAAAAAAATATATGTTAAAAAAAAATATTCATCATTATCCTTAGGCCTTATTAAATTGAAACTATTTTAAAATCTCGCGCGAGTAGGTTTTCGGTTTGAGGGAAAAAGAATGTTTAATACAAAATATAAATTTCGAATACCTATTTATTTTTTAGGTTTATATATTTATTTGTTTTTAGGGTTAGGATGAATATAAAGTTTCTTGGATTCTTGAGTAAATTCAAAAACAGTTTAATTCATCTAAAATAGACGAATTTTGAACCAAAAAAGATTGAATATTTTCCAAAAGAGATGAGTTTTTTACAAAAAAAAAATATAAATTTTCTGTAAAACAGTCTAATTTTGTAACCCGGAAATAATTAACCTGCGTAACGAAAAAAATGTCTTTTTAACAAAGCTGTTGAATTTTTAATCAAAAAAGATTAATTATAAACGAAAAATGTAATAGTTGATATTTCAAGTTAAAAAGATTTAATTTTTAAATCAACAACAGTTGGATTCATGAAAGGATTTAAATAGTTGAATCCTTAACCAAAAACATGATTTTTCAAACAAGAAGATCAATTTTCTGCAAAAAAAAGACGATTTCTCGAAAAACTGAAGCTTAAACCAAAAATGATTTGATTTTAAACCAAACAGTTACAATTTTAATTTAAGAAAAAGATGAAATTTCTCTCAAAAGACAAGAATTTTCAAATCAAAAACAGAAATTTTCAAAAAAAAAAAGAAGAGTTTTCTGTCAAGAAAGAAAAAAAAATTATGCAAATTATAATTTGAAGGTAAAAATAATTCTTAATACAAAGTACATATTTCGAAATACTATTTATTTTTTAAGTTTCTTTGTTTACATGCTTTAAGGTTATATAAATATAATTTTCCTAGATAGACAAAATTCAAATAGATTTATGAAGACTTCAAATATGACGAAAAAATATCTATAAAATTAAATTTTTGTTTTGTTATTTTACATGATTTCACAACATTTTTTAGTAAATTTACAAGATATTTATGACTTTTTGACGTTGAATAACATTTAGAAATATTTTATAAATTTTCACATATCTTTCAAAGTTTTAAAATATTTATAATCTCTTAAAAACTTCTGAAATCCGTAAACATATTTAAATTGACTTAAATTATTCCTAAAATTGTCTTAGAATCTTCCGGATTCGTGTTCGATAATTTTTTTAAACTTTTCTCATGTTTTAGAATCTTTCGAAATCTCATCTTGAAATAAAATTTTCAAATATAGAGTCACTTCAAATATTCCTAGGAATCATAAGAAATTTTTATTTTCATCTTGAAACCTTTCAAAATCTTAAAAAAACTTGGAAATTTTATTTCGAAATCATCCAAAATCTAGATTTCATTTTAGGGGGTTTAAAAATCTTTTTAAATTTTCAATTATTTTTAATTTAAAGTTTTCCAGAAATTGTTTCAAATCCTGAAAAAATGTAAAAAAAAACTTCTTTTAAACGTTCTATATTCTTTTTTCAACTAATTTTGACATCTCCAAAGCCTAAAAACAATCTTTTGAAATAAAACCTGAATCAGAATTCAGAAAAAAATGTTATCATCAAAGAAAATTACTTATTTGTGAATTAAGAAAAAAATGTATGGTGCAGAGAATTGTAAATCTATTTATAATAATGGATAAATACATATATAACCTTATGTAATACTGTCAAGGGCGAGGTCAGGGGGTTATGAGTAGAATACTTTCGTCCTTTTTAAAACATTTGGTCCAAAAGTTAAGAACAGAATTGTTGCCTTTATTATTAAAGAATTATTTAGAGTTTAAATTTTCTATTTCAAAAATAAATTTTTAGGATTAAAATTCCTTGTTTTGAAATTACGCTTTACAAAATTCCAGAAAATATTATAGAACAATCTGAAAACAGCCACTCAAAATCATATTCACGTAGTATGAAGCCAATCAGGTACTCCACAACAATGAGAGCAAGATTTTCGAGAATTTCATTCCATCAATTTTACCAGTAAGGATTTTTTCTTATATAATAAAAGAAATGAAAGGCAAAAGGATGAAGTGAAAAAAATATACATGTACAGGAGTAAAATCTTGTGGTTACTTAAGCGACGAATAGGTCCTCGCGGCTAGTGACTGTTGACTTTTTGTGGCTTCTGTCCATTAGCGGGATAAGATCTCTTGTCTCGCAATGGCTTTTGAACATGATTTTTTTGAAGAAGATATTTTTTCTGACTTTATATTGAGAAATTTGACATTGAATATTTGAGGAAAAATTAATTATTTGAAAGTGCTGTTGACAGAAGCATTTAATATCTTAAAATAGCTATTAATTTAGGGGTATTTATGGCGGATCCCATCCGAGTATATCCGCGTAATAATGAAAAATATATAATAAATAATAAAAAATAAAATAGAAACTTTATACATGCAAAAATGTATAGTTCAGACTTTCTAATGAAGAAGATAGAAACTCTAATTAATTTTTACGCTCTAATTTTCGAGAGATTTTGAAGATTATTTTGAGGCTGAAGAATTTTTTTCTGGCGCCAGGATTCATTCTTGCCATTAGAATGATCAACGATCTAAAACTTGTTTGTTTAACGTATCTTTCCTGGCCTGCTTCATTTCCTTAATCTACTATTACATTAACTAAATGAACTTCAAGAAAAATTACTTTATCTCTTGATGACCCTAGTGAACCTAATCGCCTATTGTCCTCTCCGACTTTGGAAAAGAGTCGTGAAATCGGATTTCCTGGACGAATCTGGAACCTCTCTTCTCGATATTAATGGTGAATACACCACGGGGCGTTCCGTTGTCTCGGTTCATTCATTATTTTGCTGGAATGTGACTTTAAACGATTCACAGTCTGATTATGGTTCATAATTGATAGATGTACATGAAAATAAAAATAAAACAATTCATTTATTTTGAAGTAAATTCTAAGACAAATTATGTCTCGAGTTCTGTTCATTGTTCTGATTTTGGGATTGGAAAACAAAATAGACTTTTTTTATGAGATTTGGAAAGATCTGTTTTGGGAGAAGGAAGAAGAATTTAAAATTTCGAACGTTTATTGGAATTGTTTTCCCATGAAAGTTCGGATTGAGAAATTGTCTTTTGGTTCGGAGGACCTATTTGAGGTGGCAGATCGGAGGTATAACCTAAAGGGGCTATCCGAAGAGAATCCTATAATGAGTCGGAACAACCTGGCGCCATTGGCTTCGTCACGGCCTGATTTTGTTCTCGTCATATTTCTGTTTTTCCTAGTCTCAGGAGAATCTTCTATTTTCATTTTGTTCCAATGAATCTTCCCAGAAGGTCGTCGCCCTCCTCTAAGTGTCCAAAACGAATGGTTTTTTAATATACCGACATGAATAATATTAATCGTCAAAGAAAAATGCCGCTACGAAGTATTATGGATGTATTCACTATGAGTGAATTTATGTGTGCTCATTTCACGAGCATTTTGTTCCCTCATAGGTATCAAATCAATTTGCTCCCTCTTAGAGGAAGGCTTTTCATTGAAGAAAGAAAAAAAATGGATACTTTCAATATTTTTCAAGCTTGTGTTTCTGTCTCATCGAATATTTTATTTTCAGTTAAATAATCTTTCTCATTTACTAAAAATAAAATATTCCACATTAAATGTAAATTGATGTGTTCTGTCACGATGAAAAACTTTTTAACTTACGGTAGTGTTATATTCGAAATCAAAACCAAAGTTTTCTTTATAGAAACAATGTAACTTTTTTCCACTTTCTAAGTAGCTATTGATTCTATTGATTAATCAAGAATAGTCAACGAAAGTCTGTCAATAGATCAATCCACGCATCTCGGTGACGCGAACAGTTTCATCAAATGCAGTACTCCTATATTCCCAATATCAAAATAAAATACTCTTGAAAACAAGAAATATAATTTCGTTAAAATATTCAGAAACGATATTGGTAGGTTAAGGTAGGCATGAAAGATTACAAATTTTGGGCAATGGATTATGAATATACAATATACATGACTGAAAAATGTGCGTATTTCTATTATTTAAAAAGTTTTCCTCATATCAACAAGATAAACAAGATATTTTTTTTAATTCATAAATCGGTAATGTTAGATCATAATAGGTTTTGGAAGGTTCGTAAACAGGTCATCAATGCGTTTCTAAGACTCTATAAATTGTAGCAAAATTCACTACATATGAATTTTAAGACCAGAAAATTTAGGAATTTTAAATTGGTAGCTTCCGAAATTGACTTGTTTGAAATTCAATAATTAAATGTTAAATAAACATAATACTTTCCTATAATAATTATGCATTAATTCTTCAATTTTTTAATGGTGAAATAAAGCCAGGCTTTAATAATGAACCACATTTATTTATGCTAGTACCATAAATAGAAAATTCTGATGTTTCAAAATTAGTCGTATTGAACATTTTAGACAATTCAAATTAAGGGTAATTCAAGAGAATATGAAAATATGAAACTAAAAGATCAAGTAATATATTTGTGATGTATATGAATTTTACACGTTCATGAAAGAATGGTTAGAATCTGTAAATGAGACGTTTATCCGAAGAGACATAAAAAGCCATAGAAAAACAAGAGCTTGCATGAAAAAATGCATGGACGTGAAGGAAGCTCGAGTAGTATGTCAGGACAGAAAAGTGTGGCGACAAATAGTTTGTAAACAGAGTGACAATAGAGTGAATGACGCCTGAAACAAAGACCTTGGGTACTAATGGGCCTAAGTGGGGAACCACACATAACAATTTTGTGAGGCTCCTCACTTGGGGTAATCGCTAAAGAGATTGATCAGCAACTTGGGTCCGAGCAGTTTTGCGGAATGAACGTGTTATTTAAATAAATAACACGAGAATTCCAGGTCAATCTAATATATATACCTAACACCTATATACCTATCTACCTTATACCTATATACAAATTTCAAAAAAATGTTTAAAATGTATGCAAAACAGGTAAAAATATTTAAACATATGGGAACGATTACTATTCTCACGAATTATTTTGATTTTTAATTGAGCATTTCAAAACATCCTTTCATTTTATAGTATATACGTTAAATTAATATGGAGCGTTACCCTAGTAGAAATTGGTCTATGTAGATCTTCCTTAACACTCAAAAGGAACTCTTAGGGCTGAAATGTAGGAAAACTAGGCTGAAGAATTTAGGTAGTGCCTAGTTACAGCCTAACTAGAATTTTCGAAATAGATTTGAATGAGGAAATCCTTGACTAGAAACCAATGAAATTTTCTCATTTAATACGAGATTAGTTTTTGCTTGCCAGTACCTGGTTACGAACTAAGTACGATTTCCTGATCAGTTTCAACTCGAAAGACCCTTAACTGATTTCTGACAGATTTTCCTAGCTTGGCACGAGCGGTTCTTCTGTCAAGGGTTTCGCGAGGAAAAGCGAGGGAAAAACTGTTATTGCGGCTTTGCGATATCAGCTGATTGATGCATAGAGAGGTAATTGCTCCTGCTTTTCAATCATTTTGTGCTTTGACTGGGACATCGCATTACGGTTTATATAATACCCCCAGCCTCGAAAATAGAAAAAAATGTATTTCATACATGGATATGGATACGAATAAATATACCTGTTTGTATTATATGATGAAAATTGAATACAAATAAATCAATTGAACAATCTATAATTATTAAATAATAATTAATGACAAGTATTTGATAAATGATAATTTATTAAATGATTCATTTTCGAATAATCTTAATTATTTTTTGTTCAATTTGAAGTTTTAATTGACGAATATAAAAAAATATTGAATATTTATTATTCATTAAAAGTCGATTGAAGTTATTTTTTAAAGTTAGAATTTCTCAAAATTTCATTATTTGAAATATATTGAAGTTTTTGGCAAGAAAAAATCGAATCGCGAATTATAATTAAAAATTTCAATCCGATTTTCATCTGTTCGGTTATTTTTGCAGATTCTGAAATCTTTTTTCTTTTAAATAGATTTCCAAATGGTTCACGACTTATAACATTTATAATTCATTTATTAATTACAGGATGCTGTGTTGAAATCTGTTTTTAACAAGGGGATGTCACTGACGAAAAACATCAGAGTAATTGTAAAAGGATTTCTTCAACGAGAATTTGCACTGCTGTTTGTAGCAGTTAAGAAAAGTGATAAGAAAGATTTCGTTACCAATAAAGAGACAGTAATGTCTAATTGCATTAAAAATTGTATGAATTTTTACTGATCACTAACAATTTTTGCAGATTTTTTGACAATGCGCAAAAATAAAAGGGGTGAAACACTGTCCTTTAAAGATTTCGAAACGGCGTTGTCGAGCGTCATCCCCAACGCTAAAGATTGAGATCGAGATGGAGGTATAGGACCGAGCGGATAAAGGAGGCCAAGGACTAAACGAGGCAAGCGACCAAACGGGGAATGGAAAATCTCTAATGTAGTTTATATTTTTGAAAATAAAAGAGTTAAGTTTCATTAAAAAATGAAAATAATGTTATTGAAAACTCTTAAGTACCTCGTAAGTAACTAACCAGATTCCTTCTAGATTTCCTTGTCAGTTGCTCACTTCAAGCAGCGTTACATTCTTCAGTAGTACCTGGCAAGATTCCTAGCTGGGTGCTAACCGGATGTAGGGAAAAACTGACTAGAAACTTGCATTAAACTAAGCCCAATTCCTACTAGGGTACATAAAATTTCAAAAGAAATATTACGCAAACAATGTGACCATTATTAACTATTTTTTAAATTAGCATCGATGAATTTACATATATGAGTTTACATATACTAAAATCTCCATAAATATAAAGTTAACAACACCAAATGATTGCAATGCCTGGTATAAATTCATATTTCTCATTAAATTTTTGTGGGTTTTCAAAATAACGATTAGGACTAGGAAGCTATTTAGTTCACTTCCTCTTTCATTACCATCTTCGTTAATAAATAGGAAAATCACCAAACTGATATTGAAATGACCGCACCCTATTTCAAGGTCATCCTAAAGCGGATATTGATGCGTAAAGGGTTTTCAGCGTAGTAAGATTATTGGATTACAAAATCGTGGTCCGAGTCTCGGGTGAGCCTATCGGACGCGAGAAGACGAGGGTCTGACTACTCGTTCATTGTCGGCCCTTCTCTTTCCACGGCAACAATAGAGGATAGTATTAGTAATGGGTTTTAATTACTTCATAATGAGGCCGTGATTTAGCTGCCTCTACCGGCGCCAACATCACAGGCTTTCGTACCCACATACAAAAAATTATCGAGCAAAAAACATCTTCGCTACACGTGTCGAAACGCCAATTCAGTCCAGTCGTCTGTTCAATACTATTTTTACACATAACAAAATCAGCAATGAGGTGCTCGATTTTTATGTTCAAATATCGAACTATAATAAACATAAAAAAATGTAGTACAGTAACTGACAATTGAACTATTCTGTTCTTGGAAAATGCACCTTTGTCAGTTGAAAATAAAACTAATAGGTTACAAATTTACCTTTTTCAATTGTAAATTCATTTTTTGTTTGAATATGTAATTATTTTGTTTTAAATTAGTATTTTCAACTGAAAATTCAACTCTTTCATTTTTCATTAAAAACTTATATATTTTAGTTGAAGATTACACTATTTGGTTAAAATCTTATTTTTTTTTTAGTTTAAAATCCCTTTATTTTGTTAAAGATACGTCTTTTTGGTTGAAACTAAACTTCTTGGTTAAAAGTTAGGAATTTTCGTTAAAAATTAATTTATTGTTTGAACATTTATCATTCTAGTTGGAAATTCATCCCTTTTGTTGAAAATGTAACTATTTTATTGAAAATTCATTTTTTGGCTAGACCTTAATTTTTCAATTGTAAATTAACTATTCAATTTTTGGTTGAAATTTCGTTTTCTTCTAGAAAATTAATTTTTTAAACTGAAAATTTAAATATTCTCATTAGAGATTCATCATTTTAGTTGAAAATGCATTTCTTTGAATAAAAAGTCAACTATTGTGTTGAAAATTATTTTTTGTTTGTTGAGAATCAATTTTTCAACTGAAAATTCAAGTGTTCCCTAATTGGATTAAAGTTGATCTTTTTTGGTTTAAAATTCAACTATTTGGCTGAAAATTCAATTATTTGTTGAAAATTCTTGTATTTTCCTAATTTCAAGGTCTTCTCAAATAATTTATGTTGGTCTCAGGATGTTATAAGTGAAAATTGAATATTTTTGATTCCTTGATTGACCTAATCCAATTCTTTGGTTGTTTCAGCCAAACCCGTTGCTGATATATTTGCTTTTATTTTATTGAATATTTTGCTAATATTTTGTTGAATCAACCATAAGTTGTTCGATTTAACCAAACTTTCATACATATCCAAGAATATTTATTAATTTTATTGGTCGAATTTTTTTTCTGATAATGAATGTAACCTACGACCTTCAATAAAAATATAATAACTGTGACTCAACAGATAGGTCCTATCCCATGCATGAATGAAATTGTGTAAAAATCAAAAATCTGCTTCATAATCCACTGTCGAAAACCCGGCTGAGCTCGAGAGGTGATTTTCTTCAGTTTTCCTCTTCCCTGGCCAAACGTCCAGGCAAATGCAAGTACTTTGAATACAGTCGCATGCAGTTCTGGGTATCACTGTTTGTGTATACATTTTCACAGTGATTCTAAGCCCACCTGATTGAAAAAAAATTTTCATATGCAGCGAGAGTGATCCGTGTATAAACCTTTGTTTCACCGGGATTCTAAAATAAAAAGGCGTAGCGCAATAGGTTTGAACCGCAGTGTTACGGGACTTGTATAAACCAGCCTTACAAGACAAAAGTAATATATGTATTTCTAAAATACAAATGCAACCAATTCTAACGATAACTAGTTTCGTTTAAGAAGTAACTTACCCATCACTCGTTCTAACTTTAAAGGACATTAATCTTCAAACCAAAAGGATAATTCATCTTGATGAATGGAGAGTAATTTTTTTAAGGACGAGAGATTAGTTATAACAAATATTGTAGGTATTTCTCGATTTCCCTTTTCTGTGATAAAGGAAGGTAGATTTTTGTAATTATTTTCTTTTGGTGAGATGCTTTCATCGGGTAGTTCTCTGAGGCTGTTGATTAACTGTAATAAATATAAAAGGTGGAGAAGACGAAAGGGCAAGAGAAAAGGGAGTGGAAGAAAAAAAGCGCCCTTTGTAAGGTTGACACGCGTTCGCCGCATAGACCTATTAAAGATTCTGAGCAACTCATTTAGATCCCGGCTGGTCATGGGCCTCACTGGCCCCACTGGACAGAATGATGCGAGCGGGCCTTAAAAGAAAGATGGAGTACGAAAGAGAAAGAGTGACTAATGCGTCTGTGGCTACCTGAAGAAGAGTCGTGCGGCTCAAGTTCAAAGGATTTGTTGGCGCCGCCATCCTCATACACATCGCCACCTCTCTCAGATCTTAAATTTGAGCATGAAAGGTACCAGATTTACACTCAACATGTCGATGTCCGCGATAAAAATATAAAACGAGACTATTACAAGATTTTCGAACGAAAGAACAAATTGATATTGGTATCCAGGATTTAAAATCTGAAATCTGAAATCTAAAGAGATATTTTCACACCAGCAACCAGGGAACACTAATTTTTTAAATGAAATGTACTTCTTGGATCATGAGACTGCAATTTTAGGAAATGCTTCAAAATTAACGGAAAACAATTCGTATAAAACCATATCATGAAATTCTTGATTAAGAGATGACTCTTTTCATGCTTCAATTTTCGAGTTGAGCCACGCCTCGGGATAAGTTTTGAGCACAAATTGAATGCAAATTGCTAATAAATTGCAAAACCACCTGTCATTTGCTCGGCATGCAACTTCAGTGAAGTAATTTCCTTAGGCAATGGCTGTTCTCCATATCCTTTTATCGTTCCCTTTTCCTGTTGAGAATACTTTTCTTCTTCCTCCTTTCGCACTCAATATTTCAATAAATCAATTTCGATTTTATTATTTAATTTGTTTATTAAACGATTGCTTCTGCATTCTCCCTTTTTAATTACGGACAGTTGAGTACGGAGCAATTATTATAAATCGATCTCTACCTTGCCACAGGGTATTCTCTCATTGGCTCTAAATACAGTGGTCAATTTCTCTTTAAATAACTCAATTAGTAAAGAAACATACTAGAAGAAATAACAAACAATTCATTAATAATGTACGTTGGAATAATTCTGTCCATCTGATAACATTGCAGTTTTTCTGCGCTTTCATTCGATTCGAATTCTTCATTTTTAGATTTTTTCTAGGATTTTCATAGTATAGTTGACGTCTCAAACACTTTCAGAAATGAAATTTCAATATAACTGTTTATTGGTGATAATTTTATAAAAATCGAATTTTCACAGATATATATACAGGGTGTCCAGACTCAAGTGTCCGGACTTATATTTTTTTTCTTCAAAAGAGTGCCTAATGAAATCCTTTTTTTTCAGATTTTCTAAAACCTTGAATCAGAAATTACTTTCTTCCGTTGAGAAAATAAGCCCCTATTTTTGCCAGATCAAAAGATAACATACATAGAGGTCGCTATGAGGGATTTTATGCCGAAAATTCGACTTTTTAACGTTTTTATATTTTAATTTCCACAATTTTAACTATCCAATCTTGTACGATGCAGGAAATTCTTCACGAAGGTGCCATGTGACCTTTAAATTCTTTTCGTTATGAAAACAAAATTTTTAAGATAGTTATCAATAACACTCTCAACTTTCGGGAAATATTATACACCTCACTGACAACAATGTCTACTATATGAAGAAAAAATTAAGAAATTGTTGTCCTACAATTGAAAAACAGCTTTTTTGTTAAATTGCAAAATTAATAAATTCTTATGAAGGAAAGTCTGTGGTACCTTATTTTTTATATTTATTGTACAATCATCACACATGCGCAGCACGCGCGTGTAGTTTTTTGATCTGAGGGAACAAATAATTTTATTGTTGATACAAAATGAAATTTCCTAATAAATATTTATTTTGCAAGTCTATTCGCTCATTCGTTTTCTCAAGTTATATAAGTACAATTTTCCTAAGATTCTTGAGGAGTTCATTCTCAAACAAATAGTTGAATTTTCAACCGAAAAAGATGAATTCTCAATGAAAAATGTAATTTTTCATATTTCAATCAAAGCTTTTTGAATTTTAGATAAAATCGCCGAATTTAACTGAAAAGGATGAATTTTAAACAACTATTTTGAATTTTCAACCAAAAAAGATTTTTTAGTCAAGAAAGAAAAAAAATTTCAACTAAATTAGGATTTGAGGGAATAATGATTTGTAATACAAAATAAAAATTTCGAATAACTTTTTATTTTTTAAGTTTATTTGTTTGTTTGCTTTTATAGTTATGTGAATATAAATTTTTTCGGATTTTTAAGAAAGTATAAAAAGATTAATGAAGATTTAAAAAATGTCGAAAAAGTATCTAGAAAATTCTTAAGAAAGTTTTTCATTTTACAAGATTTTATCAATTTTTACAAAAAATTCGAGTCAGTTCAAAAGATATTTAGAACTTGTAGATTTTCAAAACTTCAAAACTTTCAAATTTACTGAATACGTCTTTTAAACTGAATCTTATTATTCCTGAAATTAAAAAAATAAAATAGCAATTAAAACAATTGTTTGAAAACTTTCCAGCTTTTTTTTTGAAAATTTCGGAAGTCTTTTGAAATGTTTTAAAATCTTTTTATTATCTAGAAACCTTTAAAAATCCGTAAAAGGTTCCAAAATTTTATTTCTAAATCTTCAAAAATCTGCTAATTGATTTCGATGTTTTGAAATTATAAATATCTTTTGAAATGATTCGAATTTTTCCTACAATTTTTGAAAAATCTTGTAAAATAAAAAAGGTTTGCTTTAAAATATTCTATATTACTTTTTCGAAATTCAAGGAAATCATTTGAAATTTCCAGTAAATGACGTATTATGAGCTAAATAATGTGAAAGATTCGTTATATATTAGTTATTTTGTAAACATTTTTGTTCCAAATAAATATAAAAAATAAGGTATCACTTTCATTTTACAAGAATTTATCGTTTTTTTGATTTCTTGAAAAAATAATATGTTTTTCAATTGTAGGACAACTTTTCATTAGATTCTTTTCCAACAGTAGAAATCACGTCACGTGGCACCCTGATAAAGAATTTCCTGCACTGTACAAGATTGGATAGTTGAAATTGTAGAAATGATAATTAAAAAACTTTTAAAAGTCGACTTTTCGAGTAATTTAAATTTCAAGGCCTTCAAATTTGAACAGTATTTCAAACTAGAATGTTGAAAATAATGTTTCAATTTGCAATCAAAATATCTTTGAATTGAACAATTTTAAACTGAAAGCTTTCAGGTTTGTAGTATTTCGATTAGAAAACGTTAAAAATCTGGTTTCAATCGGATTTAAATATATTTGAAAGTGGTTTGGAAGAGGGTTTCAAGAAATTTATAGATGTGTTTTAAATTGGTTTAGAATTATGTCTCAGTCGATTTAAACATGTTTGGAACTAATCTGGATGATGATTCATCTGAGTTTTTAAGAGTTTTTAAAATCGAATTAACACAGAATTTAGCCAGTTTTTCTAATGTTATTGAAACTGATTTGAATCAAAGGTTTCCCCCCATTTACACATGTTTGAGATTTGTTTGAAACTGAGTTTCAAAAGATTTAAGAATTTTTTTAATCAGTACGACCAAGGTGCAAAGTTTGATATAAGGATAAGTTGGTTTGAACAGATTAAAATTAATTTTCCAAAATTTTCAATCGAAAACCTTAAGAGTTGAACAGTTTGAAATTATTATTGAATGATGAATTAATTATTAGTGAATAATTTCGGATGATGTGCTTCAAATTAAACAAATTAAGTGAGAAACAGTTTCTATAGAATTATGAGCTATTTTCCCATTAATGGTTTAAATCGAATCAGGCAAACCGTTCATAATCGTGTTAAAAAAATTAAGGTAGTGTAATAATAAATTAGATTCACCTTTTCAAACTAACACTCAATATTTTTCTTCCTGAATAGAATATACTTACGAGTAATGTATGATATAATAATTTTTATGGAATAATAATTTATATTTTCTAAGATCAATAGGTTCGATCCGAACATTTTGAGAATATTTCGTAAATTTCAGATAAGCTTGCATGTGGAGTGAATTGCGTGCAGGTTCGGTTCCTCGTTCATTACTGCAACTTGATATGAGAAATTCATTGAGATGATGAATGACCATATTGCTTGGCTCAGGTCTTAGGTGTATGGAACTCGATATCGATGATATTATACATACCTCCCTATCATTAGTTAAGGGCGCTGGTTTTCAGCATGGCAGAATAGAATAACCCGATCGAAACAATCGAAACATCCCTTTCGAGATTTTCAACTAGTACATATGAGCGTATTATTATCACCGCAAAATTATGCGATAGCCACTGCCGCTTGAGTCTCCCCATCAATCACAATACTGTAACCATGTTTCCCCACTCTATCGTTGCCTATAAGGATATGTATTTCTTGGATTTAGTCAGCAAATATACCCCTTTGTCTTTGTATATACATTCAAAAGTAGCCCTCATATAATTATACGGAAATTTTTTCTTTTTGCCTAAAGCCAGAGGCGATAGAAAATATTATTCTGTTGCAGAATGTGAAAATTACTGCATTTCCGAGTTTATGGTAGGTTTGTCGTCAGAAGCCGTGAAGGGTTCAGAAATCATTAGAAGATTTGTTCACTCAGAAATTAGATATATAGGTAAAAGAGATGTAGTTAATAGGGCGGAGAATTTGAAATTTCAAATTCAAAAAGCGAACAGAAGACATAAAACGATTTCAAACATTTTTGTATACTTTTTTCGGATACCAAACAACAGCTTTCTCAATCTCGGATTAAATGATTAGATTAATTTTATCATTTCTACTCTGCTTTAATACTTAATACATTACTCGATATTTTTGTATCATTTTTATAATTGAACTCTACTAACATTTTTAAGTGGTTTCTGATGGATTGCAATAAAAGAATGCTTTTTGAGGGGTTTCTCTTCTGAGCTATCTGTGTCAGAATAGCACTTTAGGAGACAATCCTTTCTTGTTCCTGAACGTTTCTCTTTTTCTTCGACAATTTCGTCCACGTAGAAAGCAGGAGCAAAGGACTAGAGTGAGTGTGTTCTTCGAGATTTTATGTCTCTCGTAAAACGGTCGCTTCTGAGTTTACTAGGGCCGTTATTCCTACGAATTCTACCTTCGATTCCAGTTCTAATACTACTAAGGGGCATCGCCGGATTCACGATTCGGAACTAATCAACTCTTGGTTGATTAGAAATTGTGATTTAGTACCATCCTTTACTTTTTCGCACAGATCTCTCTTCATTCCGGTCTATAGTTTATAAAGGCCAAAATGACTTTTAAATATTATAAACCAATAATACAATACATTAATGTTAAAGAAATTTAGTGATTTTCCGAAGTGCACTGTAACAAATTTGGGGAATTTTCCCAACCATTTTTTTGGGAATAATTCTATATTTTACTTTAAAGTAGTATATTGCGCATTGAGTGGGAGACGTTGGCGATTCTAGACGAGTGTGAAGTTTACCGCGCGAGCACAGCGAGATCGGCAATCACACTATTCGAATCGCCGTCTCCAACTAAGTTTACATAATACTTTGTCCAACACTCGTGATGAAAATGCGGCTGAGGAGGTCGTCGAGAGATGACAAAGTTGTCGATTCCTCAACTGATGACGTCACAGTGGTCGAAGTGAGTACTTTTACCACTAGTGGAAAAAATAAACTCACTTCGACCAATGTGACGTCATCAGGCGAGAAATCGACAACTTTGTCGTCTCGAGATGAGCCTCCGAAGTCCCATTTCATTCGCGGGTATTGGACAAATATTAAATTTTTTGATGTTAACAAATAATTGGACAAATATGTTCTCCTCAAAAATAGGGAGTTCTTTTAAGAAACTTGGATGACATCAAGAATATTTATAAAAGATTCTTCAAAAGTTAAGAGATTAAGTGATTCCCACAAGATTTAGTCAATTTCTCTCATTCGCATTGTGATATTTGCCAAAAAGTTAGGAATTTTTCGGAGAAATTAAAAAAAAAATTATTTGAAATTAAAATACATTTTTTTTGAGAAGGATATTAGGTTATGATTTACATATTCAAGTGATCAGTGGCGTAGCCAGGATTTCATAAAGGGAGGTGTTTTAAAGGCTGAACAGAAAGTATATTACTACTTACGGAGAAAAATTAGGCTAATTTGAGACATAAAATTTATAAATGTCACATTTATCATTCTTGGGCGAAGAATTGTTTTACAATCATGGAAATTCTACATTATTACGCACATTCATTAACCTTTCCTAACATATTTTTAATTATCCATTAATTAAGACCATATAAAAACCATTCAGTTCCATATAGGGGAACATGGGGCAGAATGACGACAGGGGCAAAACGGAAGAATGATTATATCTCCTCTGTGGTGTGAAGCCATCTACCGGAAATTTTAGGAACTTCATTTTGAGTCGCTCCCGAGATTTCTCATGTCAATTTGTTATAATTTTTTTCTTATTTTCCAAGTTATGAAATGCATGGATCGTTTTCGTGCTCAGTTATAATTTTGATTAATTTTCAACTACACCATCAAAGTAATACAAATGTTTGATTAATTAAAACCGCTTCAGCACCATTCCCTTATGTACTTAATAGCCCTTCTTTTGCGTCGATGCGTTTTTGATAACGAGTAATATCACGAACAGTGGGTCCAATGCAGTTCATGCGACAATGAGGAAGGAGACATTCATATCTGCGTATTTTGCAAGGAATGCGGAAAAAAAGTATTTTAGTATGAGAAAAAAAATGCTAAAGCAAAATCGTCTTGTTTTGCCCTATGTTCCCCTAAGGGGTCAGCCATATTCCACGTAGACGGTTACTGGGGGGGGGGGGGGTCATGTCAAAAGTCTACGATTGTTCACGAGTGGTGCCGGGGGTTCTTGCCAAAATTCACGCGGACGCATGTTCTCCTGCACCTGCGGGCTTCTTTTGACTAAAAACATAAGAAAATAAAAAATTTTTACTACCCTTTGTGTGGACTTCATTTCTTGTATGATTAGGCTTTTATTTTCAAGAAAAACAAAGTTTTCAGCTAATTTACCGCTCTTTTTGGCTTCCTTGCTTCTGGATACCACGAATATCTAAATTTTT
>CAKNXH010001664.1:208814-231680 GCA_932178445.1 Andricus quercusramuli | reverse complement strand
GGGTCGTAAAAAGTTCACGTTCATCCACAAGAAGTGGGGGGGCAAAGTGATACAAAATTGTCCACGTGATATATGGACGGCCCCTAAAAGCACGCTCTTTCATTTAAGACCGTTTAAAGAAGAATCTAGGGTTTGAAACGAATTATTGTTTTTTATTATATGTGACGTGCGCCGAAGAAAGGGGGCTTACTCTGGAATGAGTTGCTCTTTTTAATGAAACTATCGAAAAAAATTTCCGAGCGTTATTATTGCTAATAATTGAGTTGATAGGTACCCGAGAAATCGTGCTTTCGCTCGAGAGCTCGAGATCTCGTGAAACACCTCCCACCACTCACCACCACATCTCCGCGTCTCATCTATACCCCGTCCGTGAGCAGCGCCGCTATATGCGAGAGAATGTAGTCGCAAGCGGAGAGGGAAGATTTCGTGGGATTCCCTCTCTGCTAAAAGTCGCGTCTATCGGGTCGACTTGGACCGCTCGTCCTGAAAAATCTCGCTTTCCAGAGTAAGCCCCCTTTCTTCGGCGCACGTCACATATTATATATATATATATATATATTTCATGTTATATATTTGAAAAATGTCCATACACAATAGAAATATTTCCTACATAATGATACTTTTCCAGAAATATTGGAAAAAGAGTTTTTTCAATTTTAACAGGAAAAATACCAATAAATTAGGAAAAATTCTGGATTCTATTCCGGGTTATTTCCAACTTTGTGGAATCATCTGAAAAGTAAGAAAATTCCCAAAATATCATAAGGTCTTTTTCATATTTTTTAAGTGATTGGGAAAGTTATCATACATAATGGAAATATTGCTTTTAAGAATGATAATTTTCGCTAAATAATGGGGAAATTTACAATTTTGTTGTTAAATGAATTTTCTCATCCAAAATTGGAAATTGTACATCCACAATTTTTGCGAATATTTCCGACATTCTGTTCAGTGTACTTTGTACTACGGAACTTTTCAATTCAGTGAATTTCTATTCCTTCAGCTTCTTTTCTTCAAAGATTGTTATCAAGCAATAAGAAGAAGCTCTCTAGTATCATAAAAAAGACACAAAAAAATACACCATTTCACCCATAAAAATGCATAAAAAAGACTATAAAAAATCTCAGAGGCAACTTGAGTTTCTTTCAGCACGTGTATGCTGCAACGCCTACCTAACGAAGCAAAGCTTCGGGCCCTAATGAAGCTTCGTTAGTCCCCAAGCAGTAGGTAATTTATTATTCGTTCGCGTCAGACTTGACGCAAATATCGGTTTATTTTTGTTCAGTCTGTCGGCGAATGTGTGTCGCGACCCTTTTTATCCGGAGGTCGCCACTGGTTCGACAAGCGAGGGCTGATGGTCACGCCTACACATGCTTTGGGATATAATTCCGGTTATGTAGCATATACCACCTTCTGCGATTTTTTCATACGTATACGTACACATACAATATACACACATGTTAATATATTATGATTGTGTAGGTGCGCACTTATGTTTGAGCGTATGAGGGCGCAATCTTCCTCGAGTGGATAACGCCCGCTACCAGTTCTCGACCGATTTCTCACAGCACGCGCAAGGGCGTATCAAGGGCATCCGAATAAACGCCCCAGACGACCCCTAGGTGGTCCAGGGCGTTGTTGGGAGGTTCACGTTTTTAACCTGCAACGGCTCTTGGAGCAAATGACACGTTTTCTCATGACATTGAAATTTCAACCCCTTATTTCTGCACGAGAAGAAACGCCGGAACAGAACAAATAATTATTAGGTGGAGAAAATGTCTTAAAAAAGGTAAAATTTACGTTGAACATTGAAAATAACAAGGGTGTATTCGTACGATGATTAAGGGCATATGTCTAGAGCCTTTTACTTGTATGTTTCTTGAAAATATTGAACTAATTTTAGAAAAATGAAAGGAATTTTTGTTTCGAGGTATCTATTATAGTGTAAAGTGTACTGTCAAAGTAGTTTTAAATAGATTTTTACTCCAGATTAAAAGTAATTGCACTTTGAATGTTCGATGTTTAATGTAGTCAGCTTGTTCAGATTCACATTTTCGAACGGTTTTTATGCCTAGAAACTATGGTGATGAAAAATATGGTTAACTGAACCAGAATCAGTTATACACGTTACAAACCTATTGAAAGTTCGAATGTAAGTAATAATAAAGGGAAAACTATACCAAAACTATTGTGCGCATTTGTTTCTCAAAGAAACAGTATTTCGAACAAATAATACGTTTGCGCACAAAATTTTAAAACTACCGTTAAAACCATGATACTCCTTGAAATGTCATTTCAAGTTTTGGAAAAGTTTACAAATATCTAATCTGACTTGAGTGACTGCCCTCAACGACCAAACACGTATTTACTAATTTATAGCAAATATATATTTTTTCATAAGAATCGACCAGTAGGAAAAATAAGAAGGAAATTTAATTTATTCAATCTGAGTTTGCTAATTCACAAATCTCGAGTGACGCCATAGAAAAAAACTGCCATTTATTCTTGGTTAGAAATTAAAATAATAATAATAATAATGATTAGCCTACACGTTAGCTTTTTGCAAGGATGAATCCTTGTACAGGTAAATTGATCCTACTGAGGGAAAAGACAAAACAAAAGCCAAACAATCCTGCTGAGCCTAACGAAAGATTAACACACAATAGTCAAATGTTTTTGAATAAGAATGATATTCGATCAATTGTTCTCTTCCACATGATTTAATATTTAAGAATCATTAATATCCATTTTTAAGACAGCAATATTAACAATAATATTCGTATGTCCAATTACAGAATATCTTTAATAAGTACCTTTACCGCCGTCCTAACAAGAAAAGTTGTAACTATATTTTGGATGAGTTCCCTGTCACCCCACACTGTAAAAACTAAGATTCGATTTAGAACTTAATTCGGTATTAAAACCTGTATTGAATCTGTCAATAACTAAATCTGATAAAACAAATTCTAATCTGTCAAGTTTAGAAACCAACGTAACCCATAGGGCTGAAGTTCGCCACGTCTGAGTGTGTCGGTTCAACACAAATTTTTACGAATTTTTAATTTCATCTATTTTTTGTTTTTGTAAGAATGAATTTTGGAACAATTGAACCAATGCACCCTCTGAATCAATTAAGCTCGCTATCTCGGATCATTTATCAATCTGAAGTTAGCAAACTAAACAAGACAGAAACTGGTACTAAAATAAGACTATTTGTGAGATCATATTAGAACGCCCAAAAAAGGATCCCAGATAAAAATGAATGCCTAGTTTTTACTGTGCAACCTCACATTTTTAATTTGTACTATTTACAAATTACATTTTAGTATGCTTATTATTCAAATTTTAAATAACATAGATTAACCTAATTTTTGTTTGTAGAGGTTAATTTTAGGATGTTAAATAAAATTTTTCATGTTTTCCACATATGCCGTCAAGGATAATGAAATTGTCGGGAGTAGGTTTTCGAATAAATACTCAGTTGGATTATATAATAATTTTCAAGTTCAACAAACATTCAGAATATTTTTGTATTATTACAATTATACTATTCCATGGAAGCCTATTGGGATAAGCACTGATTCAATATTTATTAATATAATAATTATACAAATATTTTGGATGAGTGTAGACACTTCGTAAAAGTTAATATTTTAATTTATAAATTTAGCATTTTAGATTTTTTTTTTTTGAAATGAAAGAAATCCATGATTATATTATTATTAGTCCGAGAGTGAAGGCAGCTCAAAAGCTAATGAGTGAATATTACTAATCTACGTATCTGAGCAGATACATGAAACTATTTAAGTCTTCTCGTTCGACCATCCAAGTTGAGCAGCGTTTGTCTCGGTTTCACTCGGATGAGGGCCGTTGTACTAGATGGAGTGTTTAGTTATTGACTTTAAAGCTGCTTTCACTCCAGAACTAATAATGATACAATAATTTAATAAGAAACAATAATCAAATAAGAAATACTTAATTTTGGAGTTCTAAATTTTTTTGAAAACTCTTGAATTTCAAGAAAATGATCTCTTACCGCTTGCTACTCTTTAGTAGAATCCCTTCTGCGGCGGTTTTGTAGTCCTTTTCAATGTCGGGACTATATAAGAATTGAAACCATGTAAACCATATGTAAACCATATATTCATAATCCTAAAATATGCTTACACGGAGGCGGATGGTGGTAAAAATATCAAAAATTATGTTTACGCAATGCTTGAACGACCCCTTCTGAAATTTCAGAAATACCTGCTATCTTCAAAATTAGTGCATAATGATTTCTAACGATATTCTGTTAGATATCAAGCTATTAAAAATTTTCCAAGTTACTCAAGATTGGATGGAATACTGTATAATTTTCAATCCCCACTTACAACTAAAAAAATCATGAAAAAAATTATAATTATAACTTAACTTTTCTTTAATTTCTGGTTTCTCTAGAATTTTGAGACCAGAAAATAATAATACACCACGAGCTCGTCTGTTTCCCCTAATTCACTACAAATTACCCTAGACCCTTTTTTTATTCCCTTAACATCTCGTTCACCGTGAATCGCTTTTCTGCCTCTTTTCTGGTCGCACATGGCGGAACGTGACAACATGTACGATGATCGAGCGGTTTGGCTAATTAAGAGGAAGTAGGATCACTCCTCTTTTTTCCCCCTTTCTTTTCCCTGTCGCCTCTAACAGTGTCTGTCGATTTTGGCTCTTTCACGAGAAACCACCACATCTGCATGGTTATGGTTCGTTATAATATATCTTAACACAGATGACGATGATATGTTTTCTCTGCAGTTTGTGGCGAGGACAATGCGTCGAACATCTGTGAGGTGAGCATACGGTGGAAATTGCGGCTCAGACAGATACCAAAAACTGTAGCTGACCATGTGCTAAGGATGTACGGGTTAACGCTAAATTATCCTCTAATCTCAAAAGGATTATTTTTCATCAGGAAACGGGTTTGAACATTTGGGCTACGTTCAACCCTTTCAAATTAGCAATTTTCAAGTCTCAATTCTTCTTAGAAAGGGGAGTTGAAATGCGATTGCTTTCTGCTAATATGGTGCTTTGAAATTGGAACTTCCTAAAACTTCAAGCGTTGCAAATTTCACGCCCATATTGGTATCTGCCTTAAAAGTGCGAATAACAAAATCCAAATCCTTATAAATTGAGAAAGCAATAAAAGCTGTGCATATAATTAAATAAGAATAATAATGTTATAAGTACTACTTAAAAAATTACATTCCCTACATTCTGGCATCAAACCCCATTTTTATGTATAATATACACATTTGAGTTTATACTTTACAAACCATAAAGCAGTTCTATGACTCCTAATGTTTCTTTTAAGTGAGAGAAACTTTTTGCTGCAATCTTTTATCCACGGATTCCTGAACAACAGGGAAATAAGTACCCTAATTACTATTGCTCACCTTAGGAATCTAGATTTACAAAACTTAATATAATAAACGCAGATATAAATCAAATACATCTTCGAAGTGAAATACCCCCTTTTCAACTCGGCTCATAATTGCTTTTCAGGGAATAGGAAGCATTTCAAGAAAAAATATAACAGTTTCGTGTAGATGGTATCAAACGAAAATTTGGCACTTTTTCGTGGCGCCTAATATCCTTTTTGGGACCACCGAAAAGGTCATTACCATTCTCGGCAGCAAAAATCACTAGGCATTAAGACAGGGTTCTTGAGGGCATTAAGGCCCCGATGTGAATCACCCTTAACTCGCGTCTTCCCTCTGGAAGGCGCGTTTTGCCTTCCACGAAGAATCGTAAAAAGAATCCCAACGATATACACGCGTCCGGTCGCTCGCGGTTTATAAAAAGCACCAAACTCACCGAGGACCTGTTACGAATTTAATAACACATTAGGTCGCCTAATGAGTTGAGCAAACACAGTAGAAGGCTCTTTTGGGACTACTCAACGGAACCTTCTCGAAAAAAGGTACCGCTCGAACAAAGGAAAAGCCCTGCTTCTTGTTGGCATCCCCATGCTACGAGCTCCACCCACTCCGGGCTCGTTACCATTTTTTAACCCTAGAATCTTTCGTCGGTTAAATGAAATCTAGCTGCCATGATGATCACAGGTGCTGTTGTTATGTGAAAGAAAAGGGGAGACCTCCATTGCGATAGAAAGAGTTAGTTATGCCCAGAAAAAATGTCCTTGAAACTTCTACGGAAGTGAAAAAAATTGAATTGAGAGAAGTAATTTGGTATTACAAATTTCTAAACTGATAACTAGAATGTTATCAATTCCAGAATAAAACTCACCTATATGTCTCTAGCAGCTGAGCGAATAGACGATAGAGTGACCGTTCGACAATCGGGTGACCTGGGTTCGAGTCTCAGCGGAACGAAAGAAGATTTTTTTCCATAGAATATTTTCGTGAATTTATATCGTGGATTTAAAGTCGTTTGTTAAAAACGAACTTAATCAATGATATTTCAATTTGGAGAAAAATAAAAAAAGAGAATGAACATAAAAAAGAATGGATAATTATATAAATACTTCAAAAGCAGACTAATACACTCTTTTATAGCTAAGATCCCTTCTTCACGATGCATATTTAGTTTGCGTTTTCGAACAATTATGACACATTTTTTTACTTGCTTTTGTTTCTGCACATTATTTAAATTTTTCTTAATCCTTCCTTGTCTTGCGAGTTTTTACATTTGTGATTTTTTTCAGTTTGCCTAATTTACTTTTAAATTAAATATGACGGGTCGTTTCCAAAAAGTTGGAAATATAAACATTTTCGACTTCGAATATATTGACGTACGATACACTGAAGCTATAGGATCTGTATATAAATTATATTGATTATGAAATTACAGCGATATAGTTATACTTAGCACCCTCTCATTCCATTCACCCTCAACAGAAGGAAAATTACAGATTTCGTTGAAAAATTATTATTGATTTATTTTAAAATGAAAATCAGAATACATATATTTATGATTGAAATGATATAGTGTAATCAGATACACTTTTTAGGATTTTTTTATTTCAAAACTCTTCTTCTCATTTATTTGCAAAATTGATTCCAAGATTTTAATATTTGCTTTTATTTTTTTTATTAATACTTAGGTCACGGCTATATGTACCGAAATTTCCATACGAATAGTCGATTTTTTTTCGGTACGAACAGCTGGACCTGAAAAATAGTCTTATTTTCACCGAAATTTTGGTCTAAATAATAGCCGGATTTTTTCAGGATTTTCCTTTTTATGAATTTCTTGAAAGGCTGTATTTCTGTTTAAATTTATAATAATAGCAACAAAAAATCTTTCAAATTCAAAAACGTGGGCAGTTAGGTAAATTATTTTGTTTTCTTAAAAATATAACAAATATAACAAATTTGGCTTTCAATATTCATGATGAAACTGATTCGCGACGATTAAAATTTTAATTTTTATCGTGTGAAACATTTAAATCTTTTCATCATGAAAAGACCGAGCATCATTTATTAATTTATTATTTATTAAATGTGACATTATTCAAGAAAAATTTCACGAATTAGGGAGAATTTCTGTTAATAGTTGATAATATACTGACCTAAAAGATAATTTATATCAAATCAATAAAGATGATTATTTTTTAATTTTAGATTTTAATTTTACTTGAAAAGCTGATAGCAAAAGTATGTTAAAAAAATTGTCGAAGCAAAATTGGGTTTAGAAGGTTGCGGGCAGAAACTAGTTAAGAAGAAACAAGAAAACCGAAGATTGTATCGAATATTATAATATAACAATACAGTAGCACGTGCAATTTCTTGGTTAGTAAGTAGAACGTAGAAATGATATAAGTTGGAATTCACGTTTTCAAAAAGTATAAACACTTAGAAAATAATCCTGCTATTTATTTCACTTATTTTTATTTCTTCTTAATATTTATCATTTAAATGTCAACTGTGAAATGAATTATAAGTTGAAAACCTCTGTCAAAATTATTCCTATATTTAATTATCGCTATATTCAGACATTCAACATTTTGATTTCAGGTATCGACTGGTTCATACAATATAGAATAAAGTTCAAGTGAGTTCCTATAAAGTATCTGGCTTTAGTTGTTCCATATAAGCTACAGGCACCTATCATGAAACATGTTCCAATGGTGAAACAGTTTGACAAATAATTGGATTCATAGATAATTTAAAAGTACATTTTTGAGTACAAATTATTATATTAATAAGTATGAAAGTTAGGCTTTTCATCTATATGAAAATCAAGTATGGTTCTGAAGTTTTAAACACTGAAAATTAATTTTAATCATGTAACCTCCAAACTCGGGGGAAAATTGACTGCCATTTATCTGAGTCAGAAGGCTTGATACCTATAATTTGTTTTATCTCGCGTATTCACAAGTTTCAATCATTTCACATGTGTAAAGATTAAATGACAGCTTAAGGCTTATATATTTGAGATTATTACAGCACTTTTTCTTTATTTGGATACAACTTTATTTATTAATTCGTTGTTTCATAATACGTACACCTTTTTAAAGACGCAGTCCGTATTTATGGAACGAAGAAACATGGGTGTTTCATATTGACGGACACGTTTTCAACGCTTGGTTTTTATTATATGAATATAGATTATGTTATGTTATTATTATATAATACTGGAACTGTAAGTAAAACAAATGAATTTTCAATTAAAAAAAAAACGGATTTTCCACAAAATAGTTTAAGTTTTAATCAAAGTGAGAAATTTTGAAATGAAATGATGAATCTCCAACTAGAATAATTGAATTTCAAACCAAACAGATACATTTTCAATTAAAATGATGAATCTTTAACTGGAATGGTTGAATTTTCAACTAAAAAGATTAATATCCAACTATATAAAGAATAATTTTCTACAAAAAATACGAATTTTTAGCAGCATAATATATGATTTTGCAACCAAATTGTTGCTTTTGCAATTGAAAATGATAAATTTTTAATAAATATTTGAATTTTACAACAAAAATACAGATGAATTTTTAACAAAAATAGAATATTTAAATGGTGCAAGTTAACCAAATTAATTTTTACAAAAAAAAAAAAACGGATTTTCAATCAAACAGTTCAATTTTCAACCAATGTGATTAATTTTCAACTGTAACGATGAATCTTCAACTGGAATAGTTGAATTCTGTACCAAAAAGGTACAAAAAATGTCCACCAAATAATTCAATTTTTAAAGAAAAAAGATCAATTATCAACCAAATAGTTGAATTTCCATCCAAAGAAGATACATCTTTAAACGAAAATAGGATAGTTAAATTTTTTGTTCAAAAAGCCTAATTTATAACAAACAAAAAAACGAATTCTCAACAGAATAGTTAAATTTTTAACTGGAATCGTTGAATTTTCAGCTTGAAAAATTAATTTTCAACAAGGTAGTTAAATTTTCGATCAGAGATGAATTTTCAGTTAAAATGATGAATCTTCAACGAAAAAAAATGAATTTTTAACAAAATGGTTACACTTTTAAGGAAGAAGTTGAATTTTCAACTAAGAAGATGAATTCTCAACAAACATTATGATATAATTGAAATTTATACCGAAAAAGATTTTAATTTTGAATAAAAAACAGTCAAATTTAAGCAAAAAAGACAAATTTTCAAGAATAGTTGAGTTTTAAATTAAAAAAAATACTTCTCAGTCAACAGAGAAAACAAATTTGAAACAAAATGTTGAATTTTTAAGGAAATATTTGAATTTTCAACCAAGAAGATTAATTTTCTACCAAAAAGGACGAATATTCAACAAAACACAGGAAGTTATTATTAGGTACAATAAAAAAAACGAAAAGGGTCCTTTGACCAAGTTTCTTAAGATTTTACTTTATCCTCCGTGGGGTTTTCTTCTTTTTTATCCAACTACATAAAAATTAATTCCCTATAACAAACATTTTTGGGCAAAAATAAAATATAATCTACTTCGTTCATGAAAACTACCCTTATAGGTTTGGTTTGTCAATTTTGACGAAAACTTGTATTCAATTTATTTATCTCTGTGAACAATTGAAATAAAAGTACATTGTACTATTTAGTTCGATTGAATTGAAAAATAATATAAAATAAGCCATATTAATATAAGAAAACACATTTCTTTGCTGTCCCATAATAGGGACATGTATTATGGAACTCCGGTACAAGAGTCTAAAAGTTGTTTCATAATAGGTATATATTTCCCACCAAGGAAATTAATAGTCTACCAAAAAAGAAGAATTTTTAACAAAATACATATATTTCCAACAAAAGAGATGAATTTTCAACAGAAACTATGAATTTAAAAAAAAAAGGATTATTAACAAACAAGGTCAGGTTTTAAACATTTACTTGAATTTTAAATCAAAGAAGATAAATACTCAACAAAAAACGTATTTCAACCCAAAAGATTTTAATTTTAAATAAAAAATAGTTAAATGTACACGAAAAGATGAATTTTCAACCAAAACTATGCATTATCTACCAATAAAGACGAATTTCCAACTAAAAAATGACAATTTGCAGCCCAAAATGGAACAGTTGAATTTTCATTTTAAAGAATAAATTTTTAATAGAAAAGGCAACGAATTTAAAAAAAAAATAGTCAAGTTTTCAAACGTAGAGATAAATTTTCAATTGAAATTATGAATCTTTAACCAAAAAATTAATTTTTTCTAAATTAGTTCAATTTTCAAACAAGGAGTGGAATTTTAGAAGGAAAAATATTTAAGCCATAGACCCTGCACTCATTCTCTAGAGATTCTGCAGTTCGGTTCTTTGAACTGTTCTCAAAACTTAGGTTCTTGGTTAATTTGAAAAAAAAGATTTGAATTTTGGAATAAAAAAAAAATAATTTTTGACGAAAAATGTGGTAGCTAATATCTTGAATGAAAAATATTTCAATTTTGAATGAAAAACAGTTGATATGTCAACCTTGTCTTATATTTTTTATTTAAAATTAGAATCTTTTTTGCTTGAAATATTAACTGTTTTTTATTCGAAATTTGGAAATTCAACTATCTTGTTGAAAATGTCTTGTCTTTTGGTTGAAAATTAATTTTGTAATTGAAAAATTATGTATTTCACTGTTGGTTAAAAGTTGATATTTTTAGAGGAGAATTTAACTATTGGGTTTAAAATTATTTTATTTTGATTAAAAGTCCTCTATGTCGGTTAAGAATTGGCCGTGGCTACGGGACGAAATTTCGATACAAATAGCCGGATTTTTTTCGGTACAGAGCTGGAAAAGGGGCTATTTGCACCGAAATTTCGGTAAGAATAGCCAGATTTTTTCGGTACGTGTAGACACTTTAAAATAAGAAATGTCGTGTCATCCCGAAATTCGGGATGAGAATTCAAATATTTTTCATAAACTTGGCTAGTCGCCTTGAATTTCCGGGACGACTAGTTCATTCCCTTTTCCAACTCCCCGAATTTTCCGGGGCAACTGGACGCAGCCTTCAAAACAACTGATTTCATTAGTGAGTCTGACAGACTGATTTGAACAGTCACTTTTAATAGAATCGTCAGTCATCGAATCCGCATTATTTTATTCAGTCAAAATTGACTTCTACTGAGTCACTTTTGACTGATTCAAATTTAGAGTGCAGATATCACCTCGTCCCCTATGGCTTTAGGGTCACGACATTGCTCTTCTTGTTTAAAATTCAAATATCATACAATCTTGAAAGAAAAGTTTTTATCGAGTCCATCTTAAGTTTTTAAAAGATGAAAAGTGGTATAGTCGTTCACCCCACTGTATCGTGTAAATACCTGCAATTGTAAGAAGATTTAGAACAAGTCCTCGAGTTCGACAAGGAGGAAGCGAACGTCGGAAGGTTTTTCGGCGGGCATTCGGGGTGAAACGGTCACCCAACGTTCGATTCTTTCATATCCTCGTAATCGGATCCTTGAACTTTTATATCTTCACGACCGGACCATTCACGCTCGGCTTCAGCTGTTTCCGGTGGGCGTTTACGTGGAAACGGGTTCGCGATTCTCTTTGCCTCGAGAGCGATGCAACGACATAAACCCCTCCGGGTGCGCGGCAGAGAGCTTTCATAGGGTAAAAAAAAAGGAAATTCAGAAAGTTCAGGGGGTAAAAAGGGTGCCGCGGTGAGGCTAGATCTCAGGGGCGTAACCTGTGCACCCCAACCGGGTTGACGCCATGGGTTGCCTCGGAGACTTGGGTGCCCCTATGTCGAATTATCATCGCGGGAGGTACTTTACTTTACTAAACCTGATTGTAGTGCTCCCGTTTCTTTCCATGTAGCACGTGTGATGGGTGGAACCCATTATAGGATTTGCTCAACTACTGATTCGTTGTTTGGATTAAATACGATTTTGCCAGTTCCGAGCTGGATACTTTTGTATTCTTGTAAGTCGTTTATTGACTATCAAACTTTTTGCCAGATATCCTGTTTATTAAATATAAAAAACTTTCATGGATTTCGATAACTTTTTTTTTAGGGACGTTATATACCCTTGAGCCGGAAACAAATTGTAGCAGGCAAATTTACCCTTAATACCTGAATATTTACTTTTATAATTAAAATGTTAAATTAACTAATATTATTATACGCGGGCGACAGCACGCGGGAAACATTATATTGGTAATTATTAATAAAAATGAAAGAATAAGATTAATATTATTCCGACTTGAAATTGCAAAATTTTAAGCCCTTCAAATAAACATTTTTTTAATCAGGATGAAATTGTGCTCGCCATATTCAATATTTACATTTTTAAATTGAAAGTCATTCAACTTTTATTATCTTTATTATAAAATTGTTCAAATATAATTTGATGCGTTTTGATGCGTAATTTGTTATTGTATGTATTCTATTTAAGTTTGCAGAACTGAAGAAGAAAAATTGTTCAATCTTCATCTGTTTCAGTTTCAAAGTATACAATGTTAAATGTTTCTCATTTACAGATTGTCTAATCTTGAAGGCAAAACTTGCATTACTATTAAAGCTTTCAATTTTATATTCTGCATTTTTTAAGAACTTGAATTTGGTATATAGTTTTTGATGTTGTAGCATTTTAAACGATTAAAAATTTGAAGGAAATAGTTTTCAATATTTTAATGAAAAATTATTCTTCATTTTGAACCTCTTCGATTCAAAATTGCTTTATTTAAAATAATTTCTATTTAAAATTATACCACTTTCAGCGCTTCAAGAATTTTCAAAATAACATAATAATTCTAGACGTACAAAGAAAAGCATTGCAGCGACTGTAATTAATTATTATCGGAAATGAATTGTAATAAATATCGCAATCAGAAAACCAATTTTTAAACATTAGGTTCAACAAATTTTTGAAAAAATAATTGATAGTCCATAAATTTGAACTAAATGCGTTTCAAGTTAAACAAATTTGATCAGAAGCTCTCAAAATTGAATAGTGTCAGACCAAAATGTTGAAATTTGAACAATTTCATCAGAAAGGAGTTGAAACTGTATAAGGTCTAATTCATGGTATTTAAAATAGAATTTTAAATCATTAAAACTTGAGTATTTTCACGTTAGAATCATTCAAAATTCAAAGAAATTAAAATTGTATTATTACTATTTAATATTTAAAAATGGTAAATTTTTGAATTGAAATAATTTTCAATTTGAAGCGACTCAAATTTGATCATTTGAAATTGGAAACCAAATTAATTGTTTCAGTGTCAAAGCTATCTGAAATTCTGAAATTTTAAATTGTTATCTATGTGCGAAAGTAGCGTTCAACATAACAATTCAGAGATATAAAATTGTAATCATTGGAAATTAAAGAAATCATTCAAATACTAAGCTATCAATTCCAAATAATTTAATTTTAATGTATTTTGATTTTAAACAACAAAATTTTTAACTTTTCAATTTTAAATCATTTGATTTGTAACACTTCATTAAGAATTATTATTAGTCATTCTTGAAATTTTGCACTGAAATATTTTTCAATTATAAACCATTTATTATTTTAAATCTTCAACTAAAAATCCAATGTCTTCCAAAGTCTGATTCCAAGTAGAATCTTGCAACTAAGTCGTTAAATATAATTACTTTCTAAATTATGTGTCGCGATTTTTAAAATTCAATCATTTTAATCTAATGTGCAATATTGACAACATGAAAATCAGCGAGAAATCATTTTCATCTTGCTTCATGTAGGAAAATAATTTTAAAATATGTAAAATTGATGTATACTAATGAACATTAAAATCAAACAAATTGAATAATAAACAATGACTTAATAGAAAAAGTTGCGAGACAAAAAACACGCGAAAATTGAGCGAGCGAAAACACAGGATTTTTAATGCGGACAAAGTGAGTGAATGAATACGAAGATTATTGTTATTATACATGCATATAATGCTTTAAATTGAAAAAGTTGTAATTGAAATTCAAAAATACGTTAGAAATAAAAATCCATTTGGAACGTTAATCACTTTTTGCACCTTTTGGTTGAATTAATTTGCATGATTTCAATTATGATCTCTTCCAGATTGAATCAATCTAACCGAAGAACTCAAACCTTTGTCCGCATAATTAATTATTAAATAAAATCCTCCTAATCCATAATTCCATAGAATCGACTTTGATTGCCTTCCACAAAAGGAAAGAAATTATCATCTGGAAGGGAACACTTAAACACGAAACGTGCGTTTCCAGTAGATCAAATTAAGTTTCTCGGAGGTCCGTAGTGTGCAAAATAATGATGTTTGCCGAGGGACAGATTTCGTGGTTCTTTTTGTACCGCGGCGGTTGTCCACGTGCCAAAGGTGCGCTCCTCTGTAGTTTCGAAGTTGCGATTAATCTGAAGATTAAAGCGAGAAACTTACTCGACCGTAATTGATGCCGGGGAGAAAGGTAGGTGCACCACGAGGGGGGAAGTGAGAGGGAAGAAAGGACAAATAAGAATGGTAATTATTGTAATCTTGACGCTAGTGGGAGGACAGCTGGGAGGTCCTGCTACTCCTCACCTCCACAGCTCTTTGTCTATAATGTAAGATGCTGGCGAGGATCTCTCCATCATCTCGGTAGGTCTCTCACCCCTTAATTTCTATCATTACCCCGCTTCTGTGTATACCAGAATTCCCAGCATTTTACCCAAAGTAATTGAATTGATCTCGCTATCCTACATTTAGTTTTGCGTTTTGTAATCCTTAAACGGAAAAACTTGAGCTCAATCTCGTTCAAAAGAAAACCAGATTTATGGTCAACAGTTTCGCGATTGAATTTGAGCCTAAAATGCATTGGATTTTGGTTCAAAATAACTCTGAAGTGGTTCAAGTTAATTCAAAATTCAGTTCAGTTTCAAACTAATTCCGGGTGCATAAATCACGTGAAGATTTTTTCTTAAATTCTTGAAATAGTTGATATTTTAACCAAAAGAGGATTTTTTAAGAATAAAAAAGAGTTCAATTTAACGAAAAATATAAATTGTCAACAAAATAGTTGAATCCTAAGCTAACACAGATTCATTTTTAACTAAACAGTTACATTTCTACCCCAAAATATGAAATGTATACTAAAAGAGATGAATTTTTGAATGTAAAATAAGAATTTCAAGCAAGAGTTGAATTTTTCATTAAGAAAGATTTTTTATTCATTAAATAAAAAAATGTATCTAACCATTTACGACCATAAAGTTAAATTTTGAACCGAGGAACTTGATTTTCTATAAAAGAAATACGAATTTAACAAAAAATACATGAAATTTTCACTTGATAGTTAAATTTTAAACCAAAAGTATTAATTTTCTACCAAAAAAGTCGATTTTTTATAGTAAATAATCGAATTTTTAACTAAGAAAGGTAAATTTTCAAATAAAAATTAAAAAGTTCAATATTCAGTTAAAATATTAAATATTGACTGAAGCAGATCAATTTGTTACCAGACAGTTGCAGTTTTAACCAAGAAAATTAAATTTTTACCAACAAGATGATCTCTTAAAACAAACAAGGAAAAGAATTGTAATCAAATTGACTGAAGCCAGTGACAAACGATAGGAAGTTTCATCATTTATGGACTAAAGAAGTTCAAATCAACATTGAAGTTAATTTTTAATATCTTAAAAATATTTGGAAATTATAAAATCGTACCTTTGTAAAACTAAATACTTATCATAAATAAATGAATTAACGAATTTTGTTTTATAAGTTTTTAATAGCTTTGTAAGATTTGGGGGGGGGGGGTTGAAGTATATCTCGCGGTCTCTTACACGGGGATGGCAGGGGTTACAAATTTCAAAGAAAAACCTTACGTAACTTGTGGATGACACCTTATTTGTTTATTTATTATTATTTCTAAAATTAATAATTATTACAGTTAATAATAATACTAATATTACTAGGTACTATTCTAGTACTGATAGGTACTGATTCACATTCAACGCATTAAGTACTATACAGTAAGCACTGGATAGCGCTAACAGCTGTTTCCAAAAACATATTTTTACCTGTTGTTTTTGGTGACTCGCAGACTTGAAAATATTTTACGTAAGAAATGGCTTTGTTCAAGTTCCCCCTCCCACCCCCGACGTAAGACAGCATAAAAGAATCATTGGCCTCATTCCATACACCAACACCCACTCAAAAAACTACGTAATATATGCATGGCCCCTTATATAAAAGATCATGTTTGCTTTGCGCTTATTGGATCTGAATTTTAATGAATTTGTGATTTGTAATCCTAATTTAATAAATAAAATAACTCCTCTTTGATTTGATATCAATATGATCCAGTTTTTTCCATTCTCATATCTTAACTTGGAATAAATTTAAGAAATAGTATGAAATGACCCGAGAGAGAATGTCTGACTATTGTAACCCTTTTCTACTTAATATGCAGAACTAAATTGTGGATAAATTACATGAATGCTTTTTAGATAATCTGGTAAATAACAATGCTGGTTTCAGGCTTTTTGTACTATGCAGTGTAAAATAATCAAGTTATCCTCCTTTCTAGGACAAAACGAATCGAGATTTACCTTCCGGAATGGAATAGCGAAGGTAGGCTATTTCGAAACATAACAAGCAGTTTAAAAAACGATAAGGAGTTGGTTTTCTTATCCTGCACCTGGGAAGTTTGTGATAAGAGCCGCTGGTGGAATTTTAAGAAACCTGCGCTCATCGGTCGAGTAATCTTCCTAGCAGGTTTTAGTTCTGCCTCTAACATGCTATTGGCCATGACTAAGCCACGCCTGCCTTACCTGTCGAGCCAGAGGTAGTGGTGGTAGATTTACCTGAGTTTACCTGGAGCTGACGTCATTCAAGTCACGCCACACTTCCCTCTGCCTAAGCCAGTTTTGCGTTCCACATGACGCTTTTGTGACATTTTTATGGGTGTCTAAACACCCTTAACTATGTAACTTTGGAACCCCATGTAAGGTTGAAATATCCAAATGATGAATAAATAAACTGATGAAAAATGAATGTAAAGATACATTAATTTTTAAATTCTCAAATTATGCTTTTTTTTAGACTGGTTAAAAATAATAATAGATCTATTTGAGGCCTTTACCAGTGGGTAGATGTTAATTTTATAGCAAAGGTATTTCTGGTTAGATTGCCGATCAGCAGGGTCCTACTACATCGTAATTATTTTTCCTTTTCGGGAATGAATTAAAAGAAGCCAGGAAATAGTAATAGAGCGAATCCATTTCAAATCATGTTGGCCGGCGAATATGACATGTTCAGGCTTAGCTTGTCAATGAAATATGTTTTTATACGGGAAAAATAACGAGGCACGTCTTTTTTTTTAAATAACATGGTGACATTTTCACATTCCTTTACGAATATTTCCAATTTGTAAGGGCAAAATGAGTTTTTTTTTCTATTTTTAGATATGATGGTTTTTCTGGTTTCAGTTTATTCAGTTTTCGCACCATTTTTATATAAAAAGTAATATAAAAAATTTTCAAGTTATGCCGATCTTCTGAAGAAAAAAATTCATAAGGTTTTTGTTTTACGCGAGAAAAAAATTATTTATTTTTTTTTTCAAAACTTTGCCCTTCTTGCAATTTTTGAGGTTTTAAGATTTTTCTAGCTTCAGTTTGTCAAATCCCTTACTTTTTTCAAATCGATCAGAATACCAAAGACAAAATAAGAATGCTAGAGCTATTACGATTTTTTTGTAAAATTAAAATATGCAATTTTCCCAAAACATCTACCTTTTTCTGTTGTTAAAATTTTCGATGGTGGTAGATAATATATGTATAGTAAACTTACCGTACATTTTAAACATGGAACTTATCACATTTCACTGTTGTTTTCTACTTCAAATCTGGAAAATATCGATTTTGGAAGAGTAAAAAAATTATAAACTGGAACAAGGAAAACCATAAAATTTTGAAAATTGCGAAAAGGGATAGGTTATAAAAAAAGATCAAAAATAATTTATATCTAAATTTTTATTGAAAAATTTACATTTTTTATGTTTAATTTAAATAAAAATTTTTTTCTTCCGTAAATCATAAAAATGCTTCAAGAAAATGTAAGATAAGTATGTAATAAGGTGTCCGTTATTTTCGCGAAATAAAATGCCCCCCCCCCCCCCTCAAAAAACTTCCAACATAAGAACAAAATCGTGCAAAATGTGAGAAAGATCGGTTCATATTAACACGTGCTGTTGAGATTTTCAATGGGAAAATACACGAATTTTTCAGCCCTCTTTACTCGAATGTTCATAACTTTTCTTGAGAGAGACATAAACGAATGAATCTTGGCTAAGTTTTAGAAAATAATACAAAGAATGAAACCTAATTTTTAAAGAATTTTTGGAATATATCATCACTGAGTTTGAGCTCTACAAACTACACATTTTTCGGTTTTTCTTCTGGGAGCCTCGTAAATTCGCATTTAACTTTTTGTTAGACACATTTAGGTTAAGTTCTTTGTAACACGTTCTCAAACTCAGCCAAGTTTCATCCATTTAGGGCTCCTTCAAAAAAATTTATGAATATTCGAGTAAAGAGGAATCAAAAATACGTGTATTTTCCATTTAAAGTTTCAAGAGCTCTGTGGCACGTGTTAATATGAACCAATCTTTATTACATTTTACACACATTTTTTTATTTGTGTTGGAAGTTTTTAGGAAAAAGAGGGATGAAAGAATTCTGAAATCGCCAAAATAATTGACACCCTAGTATGAAGACTATATTAGTATTTATTATTCTTGAAAATGTCAACAACAAAAATCAAAGGTGAGGTTTTCAAGAAAATTTGTTTTCTTTTTTTTTTTTAATCGGAATAATTTGACCATGCTTATTACTTTTTATTTTCTTTTTGTGAATTTGAACTCAACTCATTTACCCTTAAAAGTGTTAAATTTTCGTAAAAAATGTAAAAATGTCACTATGTTAAAATAAAAAAGTACGTGTCTGTTTATTTCCCACGTACAAAGACATTAATCAAGTCCGAAATTAATTTTGTTAACCTATTTTCTCGCGCTTATTAGAATAAATATGTTAAACGAAATCAAAATTTCGATGGAGTAACCCAACTTATCGGCAATCTAACAGCAGATACCTCACTGGCAAAGACCTCCAACAGATCTGTAATTAATTTCCTAAATAATTTCAAAAATATTGAAATAATAAAAGATTGAAGAACCTAATACGAAAATTTTTGTTAGGTTTCGTACTTCTTCATTTATTAGCCTTTGTTTTGTTTATCATAACAAATTTTCTAGAACTTGAGTTCTTATTTTTGTGTTCATTTTTTGTATATTAATATATCATTGGATACTGTTAACAATTGGTATTTTGTATCAAAATAAAATTTGTTTAAATTATTTATATATAAAAAACTTATTAAGATTCAAAATTAGGTCGCAAAGGTGAATTATTTTAATTTTTGTATTCAAAATTATATGTATAAAAAAATCTTCTGTGTAATTTATAATTATTTCTGTTTCAAATAATGGAGAAATAAAATACAATATTGCGGTATAGAATTCTTGCATGCAAAAGCGTGTAGTACTTGCATGAAAATTCATGAGGTCTGAACTTAAAAGGGCTGATATCCATATGCACAGAAAATGGCGTCGTTAATATTAAACGACGCCTATTATGGTCGACTATATACGAGCCGGCCTAGGTGCACGTATTTCCGTATTTCACAATCTAGGTAAAACAGGTATATGAATGCATGTGTGATACACTCATTGTGAGCGGAAATTCTTTTATACATGCATGGGTCATTACTTTATTTATAATAACAATATGAGAGGGAGGCAATAATGAGAATAGAGCTTCAACATTGTTGAGTTCCTTTTTCAACCAATTAAATTTATGCAATCTCGAAGAGAATAGAGTGTATTAAATCTCATAAGATGTTATGAATATTTTATTAATAATGCATTCTATTTATTTATTTTAGTTATAATGTACAGAAATGTACTATTCAATACTTGGGGATTTCAAATGACGAATGAAAAGAAGATTATGTCACTGATGAAAGATATTTGAGAAAAAATGTGAAAAAATCGCAACACTCAAATTTATGGATTTTGTGCAGATGTTAGATGATCTGCAGCTTGCCTAAAAAGTTCGCATTTCAATTATTTTTTTAATTTTCCCCAGTTATACTTGACCTGATTATATTCGACCGGGTTATATTTGGATGGGGCGCGTCATACTGGATAGAATGAATTAGCAAATATCTACACGTGCTTAAAGAATCTGACTATTTGAACCGAAATTTTGGTAAAAATAGCCCCTATTTCAGCTGTGGTTTTACCGAAGAAATCCGGCTATTTGTACGAAAATTGCGATACCTGTGTCGAATTAACAGCTTCTAAGCTGCCTTTACTCTCGAACTAAAAATAATAATATTAAAATGCCTACAGCCGTCTGATCAGTCTCCTCCATATCTACTTATCACATCAGTGACCTCAGCCAAGATACGATTTTTACAAAACTATTAATTAAATATTTTTTTCTAAACTATTAATTTACAGTCGCAAGTTTTTCATTTAAGAAGATACTGTTTGAACCTAACATATCTACTAACAACAAACGGAACACTACATGGCAAAATATTTTATGCGTACTTGATATGTACATGGTGTTAGCAACATTACTCTTTAACATGCGAGGATAGTAATCCTTGCTCGCTATTATTTCGAGTCATTTCATTCGAAGGGTGTGACGGAACTGTAATTTGAAAAGACCGATTAATCCGAGATAGGGAAGGGATATGCCGCCATTAGCGTTTCTTTTTCTCCTTTTCTCTTTCTTGCTGAGCATTCATGCCAGAGTTTTCAAGCAAGTTTCAACAGGCCGATAACTACAGTAATTGGCTTGCAAATCCTGTAAATCGATACTGGCATTCGATACATAGGTGCATACTTAGATCTGGTTCGAAAACGGCAATGGCACTGAATTATAAAGAGTTATGATATTATGCTATCAAACCAACGATCACACCTACTGGTTACACGTTCGTAAAACACCAATTGAAATGTTATACGTAAATGGACGGAGGAAGCCTTCAAGTGATATCTTGTTTTATTTTTAATATGGTGGTTAGAAGGTCAATGGAAGGTAACTTTTTTTCATAATTACATAATTTATTCCTTAGCAATTTCTTTTAGGGCAATTAATGAAAAAATGGGAAATCAAGAATTTCCATGAAATAATAAAAAAGTCAGGGAGAAATTTGCTGCTGGCAGAGTACTGTGTCAGAATATTTACGGTACTGTTTCAGTACTGTTCCAGTACTGTAACAGAAATTTCAGCAACGGTAACTGCATAAAGCTTCAGTCACATGTTTCAGAACATTCTGTTACAGTTTAGGAATTTCCAGTTACTGTAACCGAAAATTTTAAGAATTTAGAAATTGTTTTCGGTTCATTAATTTCAATATAAAATATGTAGTCTATATTTGTCCTGAGAATATAAGGAGTAAGAAACTAGGAATGAAGTTAATCTAAACGACTTCTCATGTATTTATGTTATAATATTAATATATTATACGTATATGTCATTGCATCGTATATTCTATAACATAGATATATATGTAGATTTGCGAACAAACTTCGCTCGTATATGTCTTACTATAATTTATATTTTCAAGACAAATATACACTGCAAATTTATATTAAAATTAATGAACCAAACAAAATATCTATTCCTTGATCTACGTTGTACATCAATAAATGAGAGCGATGAGAGATAGAACGATTAGTAATTACACACTTGTTAACTTATCTAGCCTGGAGGATGTCATTTGACGTAAATAGCGGACTCACCATCCAATTGAAACCAGGACCAATTGGAATAAAGCCTGGATTAAACCGATTGAGATCTGGAGTCAATCATTTTTAATATTCAATTATTCCACTTCATTTTGCATATCACTTCGTCGATTACCATTGAATCACCATGCTTTGTCTCCTACGAACGCGATCGAGAAGCAACGAGTACGCATGCAATTAGGAAACTATTTGTAATTTTCAGATACCATTTCTGAAGTTTAATAAAAATTTAGTAAATTTACTATAAAAGTTACTGCATTTCGTTTCCAGCAACCCAATTTCGTAAATTTCAGTTACTTTAGTATCTTAATTGTTTCGGAATTTTCCGAACAATTCTAACAGTGTACTGACTTAGTGCAATAAGCGGTACAGGCCCAGTACTGTTCACTCTCTATAGGCTTGGGACCAGGCCAGTGCCAGTACTGGCCTGTTGATACTGCGCCAGTTGTTGGCTATAACATTTTTTTACAATTAAAATCGTTCTATTCATCCTCTAGTGGAAAAATCTTCTGGCGTTGATCAGTCCCAGACTAGACCGTCTAGACTCTAATCTGGCGCAGATCAGACAGTCTGGTCTGGGGCTGGCCAGACCTGTAACACTTTTGCAAAGTTTGTGGCTAG
>CAKNXH010001664.1:176102-192934 GCA_932178445.1 Andricus quercusramuli | reverse complement strand
TAGTTCATGGATGGCTCTAAACATAAAGATATAGTAATTTTTTTTCAAAATCAGGAGAACTTATTACACAACATAAAAAATTGGACCGCTGCATAGTTTTGTAGATAAAAGTTGCATTAACAGCTGCAGTATTTTCATTTAGTTGACTAAAATGAATTAAGTATAATTCTTGTATATGTATATCCAAATGTATTTTCTACTATTTATTTGATTCAAAACAAAATTATTCATTCGACATATATCAAAAATTTTTGGAAAAATTCCTTTCTTGCAATTTTGTTACTAATAAATAGCGTTTTTGTAACTACATATGTGATAATTAGTTGGTTGATTTATTATTATTTTGAGAGTTAAAGACAGCTTCACAGATAATAAATTTACACCATCGAGTGTACACTGTAAGACGACCCCTATCCGAGTACAACTGAGCCAAGCGCTACCTAACTTCAACGATCGCACGAGAAGCACTTTCATGCACCTAAGTGGACACAAAAGATAATTGAAATATTAATACTGATATTTGAGAATAAATTCAAATTATTTCAGACAACTCAGAAACTAATATAGTCTGCCAAGGCCTCTAGTAGGCAAGCAAATTATTTTGTAGTTGCCTTGAGCAGCAGGGTAACATTATTTACATTAGATGTAATAATGACAATAGAATTAAACTCTTGCCAGCAAAAATGTTCAATTTTTAGGCTCCTTTTCTTGTATATTATTTCAATTCTATTATCATTTCTACATGTAATGTGTATAATTTCAGCCTATTGCTTAAGGCACACCTCCTATTCTTGTTAACGTCAAGTTTCATTTTCAACAATTAAAAATTAAATAAAATCATTAAGAGAAACTCATGGAAACTTATCAAAACGCACAAATGAACAAAAATCGACATTAATTAGTTACATGCGTTACATTTTTGTATAGAAAATTCAACTGTTTTATTGAAAATTTGTCTTTCTGGTTAGAAGATTCGTCCATTTAGATAACAAAATTGTGTTTTAGTTGAAAAGTCATCTGTATTGTTTGAAAATTCGTTTTTATTGATTGAAAATTAACTTTCTTGCTGACACTTCAATTTTTCGGATTGAAATTTCAACCATTTAGTTGAAAATTTACCTTTTCAGGGTGAAAATTCAACTATTTGTTTAAGAATTCGACTATTTTGTTGGAAATTCGTCTTTTTTGCTTCAGAATCCAGCTATCTGGCTGAAAATTTATCTTTCTTAGTTGAAAATTCATTTTTTCTTTAGTTTAAAAGTCAACTTTGTCTACAACAGTCAATTTTCAGCTGAAATTTTTAGTTGAAAATGAAATATATTTTGATTTGAAATCTTAAGAATTAAAAGAGTTTCATAATAAATTAAATACAATGTATACCTACATTAATTTAATTCAAAACAATTATTACAATAAAAGATTGTAATAACGTCATAAGGACTTCTATATCGATATAATTAGGTTAGTTTTAAGGTTTTTTACCATCATTCTGTAGAAAAATATCCAAAACCCGAAACTTTTTTCACAACTTTTTAAATTACTACTTCAACACTTTTCAAGTTATTTAGGCTTCGCAATATTGACTGATATCCCTTCATCTCTGATGATCTACATTTCTGCATTGGAAGGCGAATTTAACAGGATGTAAAAAAATATAAATCCTTTAGTGAAGGGTGTCAATCTGCTAAATTATTGTTAAAAATATGAATTTAATCGTTCGATGAAGGATTTGAGAAAATTGTATAACCTTGTTTTATTACATTTTATTAGCGTTTATTATTATAAAAATTAAAGATAATAAATAATTGGAGATATGTACTAATAATGAAAAAGAATTGCGAAAAATTATTTCATTTGTTATTTTTCTACTAGATGACACAGCTTTTTATACATTTACATTTTCGAGGAGAGTATAGTTCCTTAGTTGCATGTTTTACTAGGGTGGCTTCAAAATTTGACATTCGATTTTTGATGATCGATCCCTCCTCCCCCCAATTTGTTCTTTTTTTTACAACAATTATTTTACTCCTGTTAATCTTGAAACGTTATTATTTTTGAAAATAAATGATGCAGTTGATGAATGTCAAATGTAATTTTTTAAAATATTTTTAGTAACCATTTAAACAATTTTCATTTGTTTAAACAATTTTTTCCCCTGTTAATCGTGAAAAGTTATCATTTTCTTCAATTACTGGCACAATTAACAAAGGTTGCAAGTAAAATATTTTCTTAGAAGGATATTTGGCCATTATTTGAACCATTTTTACTTGTTTAAACCATTTTTCCCCTGTAATACCGATTTTAGCATGAATTTTACGTAAAACTGTTTATTTGCATTTCTTAGGGCATATTCTGGGCCCAATGTAAGGGCATTATGAGGTCAAAAATTAAAACATATTGCGTAAACATTAGTGTTTAAATATTCCTTAAGAGCTGACTAAATTTTTGTTTACAAAAAGTTAAGAACAAGTACTCTGTTTTCCATTTTTTCGAAAATCGAGCTTTTCATATTCAAAACCTCATGTTATTTTCGAAAGCTTCGCGTGCACGGGTTAATTTTGAACAATTTAAAAAAAAAGAAACTTGTTTTTCCGGGAAACGAACAATTTGGAGGGGGGGGGGGGGGGCGATCACCAAAAATCGAAAGTCGAATTCTTACAGGTATAAAATTGGACTACCATGAAGTTCTATATATTTTTAATTTCCCTTCTTTTCGTGTTAATGACTTTCGATTATTTGGTAATTCAGATTTCTCGGGCAGTAAAAAACTAATTCTGTTTTTGAAAATAATGACTAAAAATATTTGAGAGAAATACGTAACATAGGAGGGGGCAAGGGTCAAACCCATTTTTCAAGATTTGTTACTTGGGGAGGGGAAATTCTGAAATTCGGGATGAGTAGTCAAATATTTTTCATAAGCATAACTACTTAACTAGTCCATCCCCTTTTCCAACTCCCCCAATTTTTCGGGACGACTGGACGCAGCCCATTTATTTATTTGTTATTTACTGATGATTTAAACAGATACCGATTGCAAAATCAGGTTGCATCTGAGATTTTCATTGAAGTAATTCAGAGATTTGGACATAAATGGGACTAAATGGATGGCACGTGGCACGTGTCTCGTGTGTATATTTAGGCAGCAGAAAGGGCTTATCCGAAGTTTAAAGTATCGAACAGGAGGCGGCTAATTGAAGCTTGGAGTGAAAAGTTATCAGCATTCGATCATCGCTTTCACTGCTGCCTGTTAGGTACATGATCGTTGCTATATAGGCCTATGTAGGCAATGGGGTATCCGTCATCATCTCACGAATTTGTCAGCGTTTGAGAGACTCGATCGAACGATTAGCCATGGGTCCTGTGGCACACAATTGGGGTCCTTGCCAACCCCTGAATGAAATTCCCACGTCGCATGGGCGCCGCTCAACAATACCCGTGTCTCTAAACTCCTATGTAACTTTCACGCTTCTCAGAGCATCCCTCGAAAATAAATATCCTTTGTTCAACAAGGCGTCAAACAAATAGCACCTATTAAAAGGCTCTTCTAATTGAAAAGGACCTAATATGTTGGAACTTTCTTCCAGTGGAGTTGTTCACTTCAAACTGATTTTCCGTTTTTCATTGCTGCCGGGACTATTTTCCATTCTGCAGAGGATAATTCTATTTTTTTAATATATCCGAGTAAAAAAAGTCCCCCTGAGATCCGATCATGATTCCGAATAAATTCCCACTAAGGTACGTATTGGGTATGGGAAAAATGAGTATTAATATATTTAATTTATTTATGTTGAAGGTAATTAAAGTTGTGGAATAGAAAAAAGCCAAATGCGAATAGTAGACTCAGTTCAGTGAATTAGTTTGATGAATAATTTTTGTTGTCTGATGAAAAACATTAATATTTCAAAAGAATAAAAAAAACATTGATCGGGTCTGTAATATAGCAATTTATTATTATGATCATTATCATTATTACGCTGTCACGCTAATGTTTATTATTCAAGAACAATAATAGACCGGCCAAAATTTAAAACATTTTTTGTATTCTTCTAAAATATAAATTTATTTTTTATCAGACAAAAAAATCCACCAAACTAATTTATTCGGTACGAATACCTTTTTTTCCAGTGCGAATAGCGGAGAACAAAAAAAATGGTTCAAATTCTATGGGCCAAAAAATTATTTCGAATCTTTATATGTGCAGTTTTTGGTAGGGAATAATATAAAATTATAAATTAAAATATAAAATTTTTGCCCAAACTATAACTTTCTTGGAATGTACAAAAAGACAAGTTTTTTTCTGAATGCGGTAATTGCACATTTTTTGGAAAATATTCAAACACGTCATGCTTGAAATTTCTTCACCTTGAATCTAAGAAACAAGCCATTATTTTTTTCGTGCAAGATCTGAAAATTGCTAAATGAAAGTATAAATCCACAATTTTTACACCAGGAAAAATCTCAAGCAAGACTTGTGTAAATTTTTTCAAATAATGTGCAGTTTTGGTACACAATCGAAAAAACTTGTTTTTTTTTGCACATTTAAAAAAATTCCAAGTCAAACAAAACTTTGATTCTTAATTTTTAATTTCACAGTATTATTTACTACCGAAAACTGCACTTACAAAAAATTCAACATAATTATTTGGCCCATAGAATATTGTTTTTAAATTTTCAACATTTCAATTTTTGAATCCATCCATACACTACTGTTAGACAAGTACAACTTCTACTCGCTATTAAAATTCGCTATTGAAAAAAGAATTTTGAGGCCCACTTTAATGAGAACCTTGTCTTAAATATGCTTTTTTTGTTAACCATATCAAATAAATATCATTTGATCTTCGTGGTCATTTAATTTTTCTATATCAACCATTCATTATTTCTATCCAGTCAATAAAATTAATTTTAATTAAAATACTGTTAGCGGTATATTATTTAGTTAACGATGGTTTTATGTGCGTCTACACGTTAAAAAACATTGAAAAATTACTTGAAAATGAGAAAAATTAATTATAACTTAGTGTATTCCGAAATTCATTTAAACTGCTTTTAGAATATGACATCTGTCTAAAAAAAAATTTCAAGTTCAATTGGTGAAAGCGTGTAAACTTTTGGAATAAAATTATACTCTCCAGATTACTTTTATTAAAGCTTCTTTTGTTTTAAAATTTGATGCTAGCGTATTCATTCAGTTTTAAGTAAATATTTTTAAACTTATAAAACATTTGAAATTTAGTGGGTTCTATATACTGGGTGTTTTTTTTTTAACTTGAGTCATCGAAATATCTCAAAAAATACGCATCCTATGAAAAAAATATTGTAAAACTTTTTATTTTCGAGGGGAAAAGTGACTTTGAAAAAATGTACCTCCCCCCAGGAGGCAGGAGTGGGGTAATTTTGTAATTTTAAATGTGAACACCAATTTTTTATCACAGATTCAGATTGTCCTTTATGAAATACGTATAAGTTTTATTCGAAATTTTTTTTTAGATTCGCAAAAACAACCCAACCCTGCCTCCTTGGGGGGGGGGGGGGGGGGGGGTACATTTGTTCAAAGTCGCTTTTCCCCCTCGAAAATAAAAAGTTTTTATTACGGATATTTTTGTCATAGGATGCGTATTTTTGGAGATATTTCGATGTCTTAAGTTAAAAAAACAACCACTATAGAGTATACCCACCAAGTTTGGTTAACACTAGAAGTACCGGAGTTCGCCGTACCCCTTGATGTATCACGTGGGTCATTTTTGACCCACAGTAGGAAACCACCGTTTTATTGGTATTTGGGTGGTGTTTTGGGTGTAGCCATCTTTACAGCATGTTTAGGAAGGCTCTAATACCTAAATTGTAACCAAAGGATAATTCAGTTTCTATAATGAATAGTACACTGTTATAAATAAATTTTCAGAAATAAACGTTTCATTACTATTTTTAAGTTTACAGAAGAAATTCCTCACTCTTTCATCCAACCTCATTAAATCAAGTAAGCAAAACAAAATAAGGCGGTTTTTCGTTGTAAAAAATATTAAAAAAGAGTGAAAACATACTGTTTACATGAGTAATAATAGTATTTTTTTACAGACAAATAAGGTAAGTACAGAGTATCTCTAAAAGATTCTATAATGTAGCATGTGGCTAAAGTGCATTGCGTTTTTTCTTGTTTATTGATATCAAGGAACAAAAACATATAAAAACAAAAAAATTCACTATAGAATTATAAATATTTGAAAATATTCAGGAAGAAAGGAGTTGACGCAATTGTCCAAGTTGGGATGGTCTCATAGTCCAGACATTCGACAAGAGTTTTGGCTTGGCAAATTTTGCACACATACTTGCTGCACTTGAAACATACCCTTGATGTTTTATTATATAATCCGAAATCTCGTGAATAACGTCAAGGCAGGCTCAGAAACAATTTAGAGTTTCAAAACCGGTGATATTGATATCAAATTGCGGTAAACTGCGTATGGGTCAAAAATAACCCACGTGGTACTTCAGGTATGACAAGTAAATTTTTCATACTTCTAGGTGAACTAGAAAGACGAAATTAGTTGCACAACACCATAAATGATTGAAAGTCACGGGAGCGTTTGGTCCTCCGATGATTATAGACGGAGGTAAGACCCTTGACAAACCCTCGTGGGTCAAAAATGACCCACGTGGTACTTCTAGTGTTAAGATGTCTTATAAATTGACTGTGATATTCCACTTATAGTGTTCAAAATGTTCAAAATGTTACATACAATGAACACATTTTGTTCGTACATATTTCGATTTTGAACACACGTATAAATATATATGGGTGTTTAGGATCTATTCTTACTTTTTTTCAGTACTAAGGCGACGATTCGCTACATTTATTCTTGATTTTGACTTTTTATTGTACAAGTAGAAGTTTGTTATGACTTTTACGTTAGAACAAACATAATAAAAAGTATGCACTTAATATTTTCGAAAATTCTCAGGAGTGTTATAGGATTCACGTCACAATAAGAAAATCCTGCTGAAATATCACGAATTTTGAACTTTTTTGGTTGTTTTGTTCTAGATAAGCCTTACTTTTTGGGACCTGTAAAAATTGAGTGAATAAATTGAGTGTGTATTTTCCCGTAGTTTAGCCGGAATAAAATTTGTCTGTTGTACACAGAAAAAAAGTTTTTGAATGAAGAAAATCGGTCTCGTTTTGAGCTAAAACTTACCGTTTACCGCTTTCTTACCGCTTACCGTTTTCTTCTTATATAGACAAAATAGTATGTGCTCAAATCCATCTACAAGTCTGAAAATTGGCTTTAATGAAGGTGTAATGAAAGTAAATTCAAAAAAGGCTTTAGACCTTCTTTCGGTTTAAAATTATTTTTTAATATTTTTGAAAGATGAATTAGGATTTGTAAAATTTCAAGAACAAAAATTGAACTTTTTTGTAATTCTGTGCTAAAAATTTCAGGCTGAAATGGGGTGAATAATTTGTCTGCAAAATTTTATATCTAGTGATAAGTTTGTTAAGAAATTGCACAATGTGAATTTCTAATCAATAAAAAGGTCTCAAATACGAGAATAAATATAATATGTCAAGAATTGTGAATGTCATTGAATGAAAAGTAACTGAGGAAAAACATGTCAAATCGTGACGGGAAATTTCCTCTATAGAGACGTCATGCGACGGGTGAGCACTAAAAAAATGGTCTTGAATTACATCAGGCTAATTCAGAAAAAGGTATTATTACCGAACAAAGCGCATTCAGCGAGCGCCTTCCATTTTTTTTGCCTTTCTTTCTATCAGGCTTTTTAAGTCGATTCTCATAAAAGATTGAACGTACAATGTGAAATAGCAGTGCAAAGTACATTTTACTGTATGGTGAATAATTTCACGAAAAATGTATTAATTCAAGATTCATTGGATCAATTATAAGATCAGGAAAGTTTCTTTTCCTTTCATAAAAATTCAAATAAATTATTTTTATGCTTGTAATTATTCTCGCTACTCACAAGTAGAATATAATTCTTTATGATCGAGTTATATGGTTACGGCCGCATCTGTTTTTTTATTTCTCGATTCGATCCTCCCGTCCTTTTATTTCTTGGTTCGGTTTAATTCGAATCATGAACAGTAATTTGGCGAAGCAGGTGCACACATTGCAATATAGACTTGTGTAGATGCTTTCTCGCACGTGAACAAGCATTATTATGTATACCAATTTTATGTATATATGCGTGTATGTATATATATATATTTAAATACTTGTATGTATGATGTATTTTACCTTCCCTTGAAATAGGCCTTTCTTAACAAGAAGCTTGGTTCATCCGATAAAAAAAAATATTGAAAATTAGTTCGTTTATCGACACTTATCGCGTGAAATTGCAGATTACATTCCTATGGTTGTTAATTTTCATGCAACTGAAAATGTTTGCTAATAACATATAATTTTTTTTGAATATCTTCAATCTATGATTGGAAGGATTGTCCATTTTATAGGATTATAAATAATAGGGACCTTAACAAGAAATTTATAAAATGGAATCGAAGAATGGCTAAAATAGTTTTTACAAAAAATCATTTCTTTCTGTCAATAAGGCAATGATTTTGTAATGGATTTTGGAAACACAATTAAATATTTTACTTCAGAAAACATAAATTCGCCTTGCACGACTACTGAATGATAATTATTTTCTTTTTGTGATAATTCCTTTTGTTGCGAAAAGAACACCTCATGCTCTTGTGCACATTTGGAAATCGAAACAAAAATTTGTTTACCACCCTAATGGAGACAACTATTTAGGCAAGTTTTCGAAAATCATTTCTACTATTTTTTGAAATCGATATTTATACAGTGTTTGGAATCCTTGGGTCAAGGGTGTTATTTTCGCTGGGGTCAAGGTGGCCACCGAATGGGCGCCAAGAATCCGTCGATCGAATGCAGAAAACAGCAGAACGACTTAATAGGCCACGATTGCAATACGATTGCTTTACCCCACCGCCATCGTGACGATTTGCATACACGATTATAGAGTGCGAAGGAAAAGAAGTTGATTTCCCTTGGAGGTAGATCGAGTCGAAATGCCAAAAATGTTGTTGCATCCACTTTATAAGTGCATATCTGCCTCTATTTGAGCACCTATCATTACCAGGAGCAACCGGGAGCCAGCTACTTCGTCTAGGGAAATTTTGCAGGCGCCACTTCTTCTGTAATGAAAAAATTACTAGACAGACCCATAAATCTCCTTGGTTACTACATAGCGTGGGATTATTCATTTTCCTTGGGGAACGTCCATTAATTACGTAAGGATGATTTAAAAAAATTCAGCCCCCTCCCTTCTTCTTACGTAAGATTTTATATTTTTACTCAATATATCAAAAATATAACAATTTTTTTCACCATAGATGATATTCCAAAGTATTTCAGCTACAAATTATTCATATCATATCACTACATATTCAAAGAATTACGATGATCTGAAGGAATTTAAAAAGATGTCAAAGCATTACAGAATTTTTGGGGTTGGATTTCAAATAATCTGAAAAAACTTTCAGACTTTTATGAAATTACTTACTGAAGGAAATATACAGAAATTTAATTTCCAAGGATTTCAAGAGATACCAAAGGATATTTTGAAATATAAAAATATATAAAAATATTTTAAGCTTTCTCAAAGGTCCACAAAGTATTTCAAAGAAGTACAATGTTTCTATGATGTTTAACGAGGTTTCCGAAGCTTTTCAGGGATTTTATCAGATCTGAAGGAATTTCTGAAAAATTCAAGCAGTTACAAAAATTTCAGAATAGGATATCAAATGATCCAAAAAGATTCCAAGAATTTGAAGAAATTAGCTACTTAAAAAAATACAGAGATTTCATTGGATTTTTCATGGATTTCTAGAGATACCGAAGGATTTTGATAGATTTTGAGGGGTTTTAGGGAAGTAAGAAGAATTTTACTCAATTCAAGAAATTTTAAGAGATACTAAAATATCTTAAAATAAGTCACCGGATTTCACCGAATTTCCAGTAATTTTATTGGATATCGAAGGATTTTAAGAGATGCCGTAGGATTTTGAGGGAGTTTGAGGAATCCATAACGATTTCTACGGATTTCAAGCATATAAGGAGATATCGGAATATTTCAAAATCGATGACGGAATTTTGAAGTATTTCAAAGGACTACAAAGTATTTCAAAGAATCGTACAGTTTTTACGGGATTTAACGAGATTTCCAAAGCTTTTTTGGGGTTTCATGAAATCTCAAGGAATTTCCAAGGATTTCAAGGTATTAAAAAGTTTTAAAGTAGGATTTTAAATAATCTAAAAATAATATAAGAGTTAGGAGAAATGAACTAGTACAATTTTAGAGAAGATCTCAGTTCTCAAGGCAATTCACAAGATTTTATGAGAATTCAAGGAGTTTGAAATTCAAAGGATTTTGGGTGATCTTTTAAGAGATTTCGAGGAACTGTGTTGACTTCCGAAATATTTTAATGCATTCAAATATTCATTTTTATTTTCAAGAGATTATGTAAGATATCCATCAAATCCAAAGGTTTTCAGAAAATTGTAAAATCATTTACAAAAATTTGAGGTATGCACAAATTATTCGAAATAATTCACAGAATTTCAAAGGATTGCAGAGATTATCAGGGACACACAGGATTTCACAAAAAGTATCACTCAGAGAAAAGGTTGTCTTACATCGAAAGCATAATCCACGTGTCTGTTTTATTTTCAAAAGTCAATATCTTTTTTGCACATACAGAAATAATTCGCAACAAGATGAGGTGAAGTTTCTCATAAAAAGAAACGCTTGCTGCAAAAAGATTCTCTTGAGACAAATGAAAATCCTTTTGATCATAAATTTAAGAGGAAATTCCAGTTGTTTCAAGATATATCCTTTCGACACAAAGAAAATTTCTCTAAGTATGTACATCAAATTTCAAGAATGGTTCATCACATCGATTCTATATTTACGGGACAGTAAGGAATATTTCAGATAATGAGAAAGAAAGAAAACTTTTCAAAAAGATGATTAGAATGACGAAACTCACGAAAGAAATTATTTGGACTACCCCCTCCCCCTTGAGTAAGGATTAGCATGATTTTCCGGACACACTTCACCTTCCCTTATAAGGGAAGCTAAGCTTTATAGCAGTTTCAAATTTCGATGTTACAAAATATTTATTTTTCCTCAATAATATGTACTTCCTCTAATACGTGTTTTCGTGTTCTATTTCTACTTTTAATAATCTTTTCGTTTTTCCAGAAAAATCCAGAATCCTAGAGTGAGGTAATTTTTAAAAAACACCCTTCAATTATATGTAAAATTCGTTTATGAAGAAAACGGGAAGTGAAGAAAGAGATGTGGAAAAGCATCTGCGTGTAAAAATAATAAAAAGCTCTTACAAAATTCAAGGACTCAAGTTCTTACTTTCATATATAATAAAATGATTATAATTCTTTTTATTCTAATTTGACCCTTACAAAATCAAGTCGAAGCGGTACTTGAAGGCACGTCGCGATGAAATGAGGAGCGGCAATGGCAAATAAATCGACTCGCCCGCGTCACGTTCCGATCCAAGCGAGACCGATGATGTACCTGCACGAACCATTCTGGTCCCTCTTTGATCTTCGCCGCTCTGGTCACAGCATCCCAGTTGACAGTACTGGCCTTTTTTAACGTATATTGCCTGTTTCTAAAGTCTATTGCTTTCACTTCATTCGATTTGAATCAAATCGAACCATCGACGAGATTCATCCTCGAAAATATAGTATGTGACCATCCTCCAGATCTTTAGAAAACCTCCAAAGAATCTCATAAATCGAGACATTTCTTTGATTCTTTCATCATAAAGTAGCCTGAAAGTGTTTCTAATCTTAACAAGAGATAAATTTTTTGATTATTCCATTTCATTAAACATTTCAGAAGTTTATAGATGATTCTAGTATGCTGAAAAATGCATGTGTAAAGAGCGGATCTTACATCATTTCTAATTTTTAAACCTTATATCTGAGAATGAATCTTTCAAAATTGAAACCTATTTAAAATTAAACGATTCGAAATTTCAGCCGCTTGAAATTAAACAGTAATTATTTTGATGCCATAGAGAGAGAGAGAAAAATAAAAAAATTAAGTATTCCAAATAGAACAATTTGAATTTAAAGTTGGAAGCTTTCAAAATTGAATATAATTTTTAAATACAGCCGAAAAAAAGTTGGACACTTTGAAGATAAGTTGATATAAAAATTGAAGAGCTTAAAATAATTTTAAGCCATGAAAACCTAAAATTATTATTTTTTGAATATTTAATAGGCCGAAGTTGAAATTATTTGTTCAATTTAGAATGTAAGAAAAGGGACTTTTTATGTAAAATCTGAGAAAAAATTGGAAACTTATTCTAGCGCTCAAAATATAAAATATAGTCATTTTAAACTATTTGAAATCGGAAATTAAAAAAAAAGTGTTACAAGTGAAATTTTAAGGCCGTGGCTACGTGTACTATAATTTCAGTACGAATAGCGGGATTTATTCGGTACGATAAGCGGGACCTGAAAATTATACTATTTCCATCGAAATTTTGGTACAAATAGCCGGATTTTTTCGGTACATACAGACTGTCAAATTTCAGATCATCATCGCAAGAATTAATAATGAAAAATTTTCAATTAATCAAATTGAAGAATGTTATCCTCCGTGATATTCTGAGCAGTGTCCATACCCTGGAGGAAAGAAACATTTTTTGGTCTGTAAAACAAAAATTTAAGTTTTTTACCAAAATTATAGAAGACACGAAAAAAGTCGAAGAAACAAAATTATTTTTATTTTCCACATATATATGTATATCTTAAGAATTTTTTCTTCTCGCGCTATTTTCGAGATATTTCAAAAAATATGTATGAAATCCTTTGAAACTGTTTTTTTTTCTGAACAGAGCAATATTATGCGGAGATATACAAAACGAATAAAAACTTAATGTAATAACTTTCATGCACATTGTATTTTTTCCTTTGGAGTCGGTATTTGTGAAAAAATAAAAAAATCTGATATTAAGAATTTGGGTATGACATAATTTTGCCGAATTATCAAAATCCTGAATTAAGAAAAATACTGAAAAAATAACTTAAAATACAGATATCCCTCGAGAAATCAAGATTTTCAAAATTTCTTATCCTTGAAAAAAAATAAGATTAACGAAAATGTTTTTTCCCGAATTTTAAATTATTCGAAAATAGTAAATCGTCGAATTTCTAAATTCCCGAAATGGTACATTACTGAAATTTCAGAAAATAGTGGATTGTGGAATTTACTAATTAAGGCAAAAAAATTAATAGTTTTGTTCTGTTGGAATAATATGCTATTTTAATTGAGGTATTCATTTTCGAGACTACCGATAAATCTTATTTTGTTGAGAATTTAAAATTTTGGGTTTTAAAATTTCGGAAATAAACATTATCGGTAGTTTTATTTTCTTTCGGAAATTTTAAATTTTTGGAACCTTAATTTTTCGGAAAGTTTCTGGTTTGATCATTATTTTTCCGCGATTTTTCCACATTTGGGACTTTGAAAACTCGGCAAAATGATGTCATATCCGAAAATTTGTAAAGATATATAATTTCGAAATTCTAGTTCTATCTTGATATTTGATGCAACTGTAGGTATATATTGAACTATTTCGATTTGCCCTAACAATTTTGAATTCATCTAGAAGTATCTGACCATGAGTTATTTAATTGTAAACTAGAAGAAGACTAATGGTAATTTCAAATTGGAATTGTAGCAATTAAAATGATCGGAAAATTACAATAATGTATACACTGTGCAAAAGTTACGGATATTGTTATGTTTTTATAGGTTACTCTCTAAATTTGTATCAGGGAAATTTCCTTGATTTTCAGTGAACATCCTTATTGATTTAAATCAGTGGCTGGTTCCTAGCTATTTAATCAATGATACTAGATTGTGAATCAGTGACAATTATTACTGATTGAATTCAGTGACCTGTTTCCTACTGATTCAAATTTAGAGAGTATGTACACATTCCATCTCCTGTATCAGATTGACATAAATTCAATGAATAAATTACTAATGATCGAATATATAATATTTTTCAAGATGAAATTATTTAATTGAACGGGAAATTGTGTCCACCTCCCATATTTTCTTTGGGCGGTGTTTCTCACGCGAGAATGGAAGCCGGAACGAAAGGAATCGGTTCGCCGAATTTGAGAGGAATGAGTCGCGGATAAATTCGTCGAAACAGTAATTGAAATTTGCGCAGGGTAATTGCTATGGCCATCCTGTACCATATAATTGATTACCAGTTCGTATGTACACCATTCAGTCCCCCGTAAAACGTCTGATTATATGCGTACTTGCATTCTGACTCCTCTAAGTAAAAATGGCAAAGTGCAAGTGCAACATGGCCTATAAGTGATCCTTTGGCAGCCATCGCGTGCATTCATTTTCAAACTCTCCTTCCTTGTTTCCTACAAACTTCCCGAAGTTATCCTTATATCCCTTGTCCCATTCGCTCCCTTCACTACTATAAGAAAATTAGACGTTTCGACTACACTACCCTGGTACGAAAACTGATGCATGGAATCAAGATCGACGTTATGGAAAAAGTACACCCTAAGCAAATCGAACTTTCAGCATAGTTATAAACTACATTGACGAACTTTTTCACTGTGTCGGACACTCTACCACTTAGTAATAAAGTAAATCATAGTAATAGGTATTTCCGTGAAAAAGGAATCTTCTTGTGAAAATAAATGATCGTTTTATCGAGATTAGGATCTGTTTAAAAACTACGGGGAGGGGTTAATGCAGAATGTGACATCAAATGTTGAAAATATAAACCTGAATAGCAATTTTTTGAAATGCTTGAAAAAATGAAAATTTTTTGCTGCTGTATTCCCCTTATTAAAAAAATTGCTCTGTTTTTGCCTGTTTTTAAGAAACTTCCCTTTTTTCTTGAGTTTTCGCTTGAATGTGAACCTAATTAACAGAACCCAAGAAGAAAATACAACTATTTTTCGTCGAAAGTTCACTATTATATTTTTGATTAAGAATTCATCTCTTATGGTTACAAATTCTCCTATTTGGTTGAAGACTTGACGAAAGTTTTACTAATCTGTTTTGTAAAAAAAATTGATGGTTTTTATTTAAAAATTCAACTGTTAAATTTTTCAATCAGAATTCATATTTTTTGGTTAAAAATTCATCCATCTGATTGAATGTGGAACTACTTTGTTAAACCCTAATTATTTTTTAATAAAAATTTAAACTTTTCATTTTTTATAGAAAGCTGAAAATTTAATTATCAAATTTTATATTGAGAATTCATGTTTTTTGGTTGAAAATTCAATTACATAGTTGAAAGTTGAACTACTGTTTTGAACATAAATTTTATTGGTCTATATCATTTATTAGTTGAAAAATGATCGTTTTCAGCTGAAAATCCAACAATTTGTTCGAAAATTGATATCTTTCGTTGTAAATTTGTCATCTTCGGTAGAAAATTGATCTTCTTGATTCAACTGTTTTGTTGAAAATTCGTCTCTGAGCTAAAAATTCTTTTGTTTTCATATAAAATTCAACTATTTGGTTGATGAAATTTTTTCTCACTTGACTCAAAAATCTTTCCTGTTTGAAAATTCAACTCAACTCCTCCGTTTGAAATTTCTCTTTTTGATTTAAATATTTACCTCTTTTGTTACAAATTGAGTTTTTTTATTTAAAATGTAACTGCGTGGTGATGAATTAATATTTTTGGTTGAAATATCACCAATTACATTTTTCGTTGAGAATTTACCTTTTTGATTAAATTGGACTGTTTTTTATTTAATATCAAAATGTCTTTTCAGTTGGAATATGAAGTATTGAATGTTTTGTTGAGAATTATTATTTTTTGATTGAAAGTTCAACTACTTGGTTGCAAGACTTTTTTGATAAAAATGAACTTTTTGGTGAAAATTCAACTCTGTTGATAAGACTTTAATTATTCAATTAAAAACTCAACTATTTTATTCAAAATAAATTATTTCGTTGAAAATTTAACTGTTTTATTGAACACTCGTCTTCTTAGAAAGAAAATTCGTTCTTTTCGATTGAAAAGTCAACTGATCGGTTAAAAATGCATTTGATTAAAGCCTAATTTTTCTTGTTTAAAAATTTGTTTATTTAGTTAAAAACCCATCTTTGAAGCTTGGAAATTCTACTATTTCTTGAAATATTCGTCCCTTTTTCCTAAAAGTTCAACTATTTGGCTGTATATGACATTCTATGGTTGATAATTAATTTTTTTGTTTGAAAATTCATCTTCCTAGGTCGAAAATTCAACTCTGTGATTAAAAATTTATCTATTTCTTTGAAAAGATCATTATTTTGTTGGAAATCCCACGTTTTTTTGAAGCCACTCTTTGTTTTAAAATTAAAACGTTTTGTTGCGAATTCGTCTTTTTGTAGTGAAATTTCATTCTTTCGAATTGAAAATTCACCTTTTTGGTATTAAAGTTCCTAGTTACATATTCATCTAGTTTGAAAATTCAACTGTCTTCTAAAAAATTCGTCTTTTTGGCTTGAAGATTCGACTGTTTGCTTGGAAATGCGACTATTCGTGGTTCAAGTTAATCCCTTTCTATTTGAAAATTTGACCACTTTGCTGAAAATTCGATTGTTTGGTTCAAAATTCGTCTCTTTTGCTTGAAAGTTCAATTATTTGGTAGTAGATGCTATTGTTCGATTTTGAATCGATATAATCCTTGGAAATTAAACTATTCTGTTGAAAAATCATCCCTCCTGATTGAAAATTCATATTTTTGTGTTGAAAATTGAACCATTTTGTT
>CAKNXH010001664.1:164202-176002 GCA_932178445.1 Andricus quercusramuli | reverse complement strand
CCTTAAGCGTTATAATATATTGAATTCAATATGGTACCTATACATTAATTTGTTTGAAAATAATTTATTCTCCTATCATTCTCCTGTTTTCGTGAAAATTACCCTATTTTTCTGTTTTAGAAGAATTTTTGCTGTAAAGTCTGTTTGAATATTATGTTTATATGTTTTGTGTTTACTTTTGAGCATTTATCAAATGAAATCAAAGAAAAATTTCATTTTGAAAGGGGGGGGGGGTGAGTGTGTTAAAAATATCGTACTGTAGTTTTGAACAGCCACATATTTTTATGAAGAAACCCTTGAAATAAATTCTTACAAAATAATTTTCCATATAATTTACCACTGATCGTGTAAGGCGTGACAACTTCTTAGATTTTTTTTCCGCCACGTATCCGTATATTGCATTTTAATTCAATGAGGAAAAAATTATTGATATTTCCTGTCAGATAAATTAAATTTTCATTGAGGACTTTGTAATTCAGGGTCAACGAGTACATTCAAGGCTCACAATTGAATCGCTCGATGTGAGGGTCATGCAAGCGAAAAATAGTCTCGTGTAATTATGGACTAGAGATAAACAATGTTTTCTCCTATTCACGAAAATGACAAACATTTACAACGTCCCGCCGGATACGTGCGTACATGACACGTATTAAAAAAATGTGCGCCTGTTCGTTAGATTCGCTACTCGCGGGTAATAATTTTCCCGTGAGGATATACGTGCGTGGGATGCATGTACGTAGTAAGTGTGAGTTTGTGTATGTTTGCGAATTGCAAGTCGCCTAAGGAATATATAAAATATATGAGAACATCAGAATACAGTTGGTTACACATGCGAAACACACGCGATTTCACCTCAACTTTAATGTACTTTGCGCTTCGCCGACAGGAAAATTAAGTTTTTAATGAAGAGTTTTCATGAAAGAAAATTATTAAAGAAAAAGAGGGTAGAACATTTTTTTGTCATAATTTTGTTTACCGAAAATTCTTGAAGGAGTTACAAACACACTATATCCATTCCTTAGTTATATCCATCAATTCATTTAAGGTCTAGTTTCAATAGGAAAGTATGAAAGACTAAAAAAGTCAATCAAAATGCAATAAAAACACATATCCCGTGTACCCGCAAATGGGTATTGATGGAATTTTTAAGGCTTTTCGTTCGATAACTAAAGTTAAGCGCAACGTTTGGCTTGGTTTTATTCGGATGTGGGCCATCGCACTACACAGAAAAAACGACATGTAATCTTTACAGCGATGTAAGAGTAATCTTTACCTGCAACAAAACTTCACTGCACGTGTTAAGATTTACCTGCCACATGGGAAATCGTTACCATGTCAACTCTATTAAAATTTGTTTCGTTCCGATGCGAAAAAATTCGACTTTATCTACTTGAAAATTACCCGAAACAAAAATTCACTTATGTTTTTTCTGTGTAGCTGCTGTATATTTTTCAGCTTTCAAAGTTATACAATAGATTTTGGACTTTATCACGTGGGATGAAGAAATTTTTAAAATGTTTGGCTACAAACCCCTAGTTTCTTGAGTTTACATGAGAAGAATATGCCCAGACATTTTTAGCCCAATCGGATATAATATTTCCAGGTTTTGCATGCATTTCATATGGGAAAATTCAAAATTATTATTATCTTCCGAGGAAATTACTTTTGCTGTGCAAAACACATTTTCCTTTTACGAATATAACCTCAAAAATATTTGCAAATGGCATTTACAAGGTCGATTCGAAAAAATAGTTATCAAATTGCCTAAAAAGCAATTAATAAAGAATAATTAATAAAAGGCAAAAGAAAAGCACGACAAAATTACAAAATGGCAGCTGATATCATTTCAAAATAATTGCATTTTTTGTCATTCATAACGAAATGTTGTTAAAATAATCAAAATTGATTACTAATGAATATTTTTACAGGAATTTCATGAGGCACCGTTAAAATTTTTTAAAATGTGTTTATTTCATACCAAAACTTTATTTTTAGTTAATAGACTTTATTCCATCACTAAAAATAGAAACTTTAACGAAAATGTGTGAAGAACAATCTTTTTGGAAATTTCGTTAGCAGCCATTTTTTTTGTAACCAATATTTGTATACAATTTTTTGAGGATTAGGAAAATAATGATATTTTCTTCATTCTCAAGCGACATACGTCCAGACTTTTTTTATTCAATAAAATTATTTAATTGCGATGTTGCGACAATGTATCGTCACCCTCATCAGGCACAACTCATGATAATAAAAAGCATTCTTTGTCGAGTTACAAAAACGTCCAAGCCAAAATCATGAGATTTAAAAATTAAAATAAATTTATTTAAAATATTTTCAGTGATGGAGAATATATGTACATTGTTTTGAGGTTAGAATTTTGTGTAGTTCTTTTGATGTAAATTTGATATATCTATTGTAGTGAACTGTTGCATATTTGAATTTTTTTTTAATACATCCATGCATTTTGAAATATTAAAAATGATAGAAATTTCACGTAACAACATTTTGTTTTTGAGAGCGTAAGTTGGGCAACCTACGCCGTCAGAGAGTTAATTTTGGTTTATTATTATTATTATACCATTAGGCCATTTCCCTTTCGGGGTAGGCGTGACTTGCTCGGTGAGGAAAGGAGTAGTGTGAGGTAGGGGGTATAGATTTTTTAGATCGATCTAGAATTCTCGTGTTATTTATATAAATAACACGTTCATTCCGCAACACTGCTCTGACCCAGGTTGCTGATCAATCTCTCTAGCGATTACCCCAAGTGAAGAGCCTCACAAAATTGTTATTTATGATTCTCCACTTGGGCCCATTAGTATCCAAGGTCTTTGTTTCAGGCTCCATTCACTCGATTGTCACTCTGTTTACAAACTATTAGTTCATTTTGTAATATTACCAAATTTTGTGTTATACACATCATTATTTACTTTTTATTTTGAAAAATGTCTTCCAACCAAGTTCCAAGTAATTTTCTGAGAAAATGGAAAGCTATTCTATTTTTGCGAAAATTATGATCGCCGCCATTTTGAGTTTCCGCATAATTTTTAATTTTACACATGACCACTTTTTTCAGTCTGTCAGGAGCTATATTACTCTCCAGGTGTATTTAATTAAAATTCGATAAGGTTATCTCAATTAGAAGTTTTTGCTCAATTTGCCCCACCTGAAAAACATGAGGAGAAACAAGGAAATTATCCAATTGGTCTAAGAATTGCAGAGCATCTTCTTATCTTGTAACCTCACAAAGATAGGGAGTGTAAGCCCAACATTTTGAATTTTGAAAATGAGGATTAACCTATTTTACAGGTTCCGTCATTAAATTAAGTGCCTAAAAATGAAGTCATTTTCTCCATTTTTTAGAAGACGCTGCAAAAATGTAAATGTTTCCTACAAACTTAAATAATATTTCAGATAATAAAAATTTTCCAATGTTCTTGGGCTCATTTTGAAGATAAATTCCTATGGGATCTCACCAACTTATGTGTATGATTTGTAATTAACTGTTTTCATGGTGAAAGATGTTAAAATTGGATGAAAAAGTTTGAAAACTTTATATATTTTTCTTGTTGAGTGAAATTTGTTTATATATTAAATAATAATTATAACGTTTTTACAACAGTTATTTAAAATAAATCTGTTCGATTTTCATTATTATTTTTCTATAGATGGGATACATGTCTTAGAATTTTTACATTCTCATTCATGAGAGTGTAATGTAATCGTCAAAATTTTCGATCTCTGGTTTTTAACGGATCTTCACGTTCCGGCACTCACAGAGTCCGAAAATCATAAAATGTTGTCGGTATGAGCCCACGAATATTGAAAACTGATCATTATTTCAAATTTTATTTGAACTGCAAGGAGAAAAAAAGAACTGGCTATTTTTGCAATATGCTTGTATAAACAGTTGATAAAATGACTTCATTCTAGGTGAATTACAAAATTTGTATATTCTAGTTTTTTGTTAATTTGAGAATATAGAATAAAAAATTCTAAATTTACATTTCAGTGTTTCTTAATTTAAAAAATGTATTTATTCTATGCAAGTGTAATATATATACAATATATATATTCATATTAAACAATGGTGTAAAGCTTTAGAATTTCTAATTTTATAGTATTTTTTAATTTCCACGTTTGGTTCTTCTATACAATTGAAATCCCTTATTTGTCGAGAATGTTCTAATGCTTTTAACTGTAACTTCTCGAACTAGAATTCTTAAACTTCAGGGGATGCAATTATTATGTGCATGTGGTTTATCTATAGAGGGGCAGTAATATTCTGTAAATTTTTTAATGTCAGCACTTTATTGACCTTTTTCTTCGATTTTAAAATATATGTATAAAATAAAAGAAGCTTAATTTAAAATTCATTTTAGTTCTGGATGTTTTTTCCACTTATAGGGGTAGTTTACGTCGTAGGACGTAGAGCAATACTTTTTTTTATCACGATCGCTAATAAAAAAGTAATATTGATCAACTCAATATCAAACTATAATAGTATAAGATAATTATTTACTCTGACGACTTTTTCAAATTTTGGATCAAATGGTTTAAAACCTTTTGAAAAATCTTCTTTCTTGTCCAAAAGTTAAATATTGGTCAAGGGGAGACCAAAAACCATTATTGTGTTTTTCTAAAAACAAAAAAACAGAAATATTTTCAAAAATATTTTCTATTAATTTTGTTTTTCATTAAATTTTATAACGAAGCAATATTAGAAGAAACGTATTGAAATAAAATTTAGTCTATCAATCATTTCACTGATGTTAAATATTAATAGATCATAATTATTTTAAGGAATTTCACTAGTTGTTAATTAGTTTTATAATATTTAAAAGTAAGATATTTAAAATATTAGAATAGTAAAAATCAAAAACAGATATAATTAAAATTAAAATGATAAATGTTTATACAAGTTTTTAAGTTTAGAATTGTAATTTTTTGAACTGGAAAAAGGGAGGAAGAAGTTCTCTCACACCCTGCCGCTGTTACAGGTCGAAAAATTACCAATAATTGCTTTTTTAGGCAATTTGATAACTATTTTTTCGAATCAACCTTGTAAATGCCGTTTGCGAATATTTTTGAGGTTATTTTCGTAATCAGAACCCTAAATTACCTTAGTATGTGTACGTGGCTTCAACAGAACGATGGAATTACTTATGAACATAATTTTTCCAGTTTTATTGAATTTATAGAAGACGCAAGGGAAAATAAACAAAATATTGGATCTTGTATATTGAGTAACTATCTCTTAGAATCGTGATTGTCATCACTGAAAAAATTCGCCTTTCCTAATCAGAATGAGTGTGCAATTTTGTATTTAATTTTTTTCTCTAATCATTATAGCAAGCTATCACAACCTTAACATTTTTAATTTTTGAATTTTTTTTTTTAGAGAGGATGTAAATCATCGTGAATTTTATTTATGTTGAGAACGTGGTGATAATTAGTAATAAAAAAATAAGTTATATAATAATTACGCAGGACCAAAAAATGGTTTTGGGAGTCTACTGGGATTCTAATAGGTGTACTTTATGTTTTTGGGGTCGCTGAACAAGAATCCATTCGCAGAATTGAGCCAGCATGTCAGGATTTGCAGTAAAATTAGAAAAATGGCTGAAACTCTAGAATTTGTGCATACATTTCGGTCCCAAACCCACAACCTCTGAACCCACAAACCCCAAACCCCTGAACCCCAAACCCCTGAACCCCAAACCCACAAACCCCCAAACCCACCAACCTCAAATATAATACCAATTGAGAAATTGGTATTGTAGGGTGTGAGGTTTTTGGGTTTGTGTGTTTGGGGTTTGTGGGTATGAAGCTTGTGGGTATGGAGCTTGTGGGTTTGTTGGCAAGTTATATTTGAAGATTTTAGGTATCCTAATTTTAAAATCAAAGTATTTGGAACTATTCTAATTGAAAATTATAATAATAAATGATTATAATTATTAATGATGATCATAATAAATAATAATTTTAATGAATAATAATGAATAATTTATAAATAAATTGATAGTTTGATAAATGACTACATTATATCATAATTATTTTGAGAGGGAAATTAATCGTGTGAAGTAGATCTTGTTATTGTTTAATGAAATATTTATTTTACAGAAACCATTAAGATTAGTCAACCTTGACAATTTACATAATTTCAAGTAAAAGGTTGACGTCTCGCTTTCGCCAAAGCAAAATCGCGGATGATTGATTCACAATTAATTAAATCTAGTGTGTCCGGTTCTATAGCTATAGTAGCTAAAGCTGACATTCGTTCATCTTGCATTGTGGTACGTAGATAATTTTTTAATATCTTTAATTTCGAAAACGACCTTTCGGCACTTGCGACGGAAACGGGTAAAGTAAGGAGAATTCGCAAAGCAACATTAGTGTTTGGCTAAACTGACGTTAGGCCGTTTTCGTGAATGTAATTTAATACCTCAATCGGTGACACATTTTCAGTAATGTGTAGTAGAAGTACACTAAGCTCATCTCGCAAAGCTGTGGCATCGATGTCGCGCTCATTTCCATCAGTTAAAATCAATTGCAAAGCTTCACAATTTCGCAGCAAAGATTCATCATCCATCATTCGAAGATCATGGATGTTACATAAGAATCCAAAGTAATGATGACATTCATCAAGAATCTGAAACCGTGCTTCTATGCAAACAATAATTGTATCGATGGCCTGGTAGAAACAGTCAACGCGAAACTTCTTAATTGGATCATCTATTACATGATCGTCATTCTGGTAATCAAAATTGACCTTTTTTCTTCGCCTACGTATTTGCGCTTCAGCTTTAAAATTCCCTTCAACGCCTAGAATTTCTGTCAATTCCTTAGCATCTGTTAAGAGTGAAGCACATCCTGAATCAGATCTACGTTCTACGAAGTAGGACTTCAATTCTTGAAGGGATTTTAAAGCAGAGTTTACATTTAGTTTAACACTTTGTAATGTTTTACTAGTTGCGTTTATTTTGAATAAAGCATCATGCCAGAAAACTACTAAGCATAGAAATTTCAAATCTTGTAATTTTGACATTAATGATTTTGCCATGTGTCTAACTTCAGTATTTGAATTGTCGTTACTGTAAATTTCAAATAACGCGTCATGCATTTCGCCTATTTAGTACCTTAGAGGTTTCACAGCATCAGTCCTACTTCCCCATCTAGTTCCGCTTAAAGGTTTTAAAGTAAGTTGAGTGCAGTGTTTTATTAAAATTGCCCAGCGTTTGGTTGATCCGGCAACAAAATTTTATAATTCTTGTACAATTGAGAAAAAGCCAAACATATCAACAGACTGTTTAACAGAGTCGTTCACGACTAAATTCAAACTGTGAGGATTACATGGAACAAAAGAAGCACGCGGATTTATATCCTTGATTCTTTTTTGTACGCCTACGTTTTTTCCTGCCATATTAGGACCATTGTCATATGATTGACCTCTAATATTACTTATCTGCAGACCCAAACCCTCTAACGTGCCTACAAGGAACTCGGCCAATCCCTCCCCAGTAGTATTTCCTACGGAAGCAAAGCCTGGAAATCTTTCTTTAATTTCAACAGGTCCATTCGATGGATATGAAACAAAACGAATTACAATAGAAGCTTGTTCAGTGTGACTTTTGTCAGGAGTACAGTCAAGTATCACCGAATAATACTTAGCTAATATACATTTTTCTACAATTTGATTCTTAGCTGAAACACCTAACATTTCAATAAGTTCATTTTGAATATTTTTACCGAGATAATGTGCTTGAACTTTCTTTCCATTTTCAGTTTGAATTTGTATTCTCCTTAAATGTTCAGCTATACTGTCATCAAACTTGGCAACCATTTCAATTAATTTCAAAAAATTTCCATTATTTGGCTTGTACAACTTATCAACTTTTTCTTGAAATGCTAAACATTGTTTACCAAGATATTTTAAGAGTTCAACTATCCCAATTTAAAACCTTATACCAGTGTCGTTCCTCAGAATCTAAAAATCGTTGATATGAGGCATCAATCGTTTTATTAGCTTTCAAATTTGAGGACAAATTTGTCCATTCTTGAAAGTTATTAATGTGAATACTGCTTGTTTCATGTCGATCTAAGGCTCTGGAAATATTTTTCCAGTCAGAAAAACCATTTCCTTTAAGACTGATACCGTTATTATTAAATAATTTACATGGAAAGCAAAACAACGAGTTTGTTTTTGTCGAATAAATTAACCAGTCTCTGTTAACTTCTTCGCCGTTCGGTAAAATTCGTTTATAATGTGAAGTTGGAACGTGGAAGAATTCTTTCGTTATATACTTTTATTTTATTTTACTACCGAAAAATTCTTTAGCGTGAAGAATACTTCGTATTAAAAATTGTCATATCTTAATTATTTAATTTCGATGCACCGTTCGCGAGTAATCAATTTTTGAAAAAAATGATCAAGAACTTTGATTGTTAATAACTCTTAAAAAAATAAGTTTTTCGCAACAATATTTTAGGGGAGTTTATCGATATAAAAATGAATCGAAAACTGTATAAATTGATTGAAAATACAACTATCGATTTAAAAGTGGCACGCTTGAGATATTTTTATCCAAAAGATAATAAAATGTTGCGACTAATAAAATCAATTTGAAGGCAAAATGTCAATTTAATAAACAGATATTGCACACAAAAATCAAATTTCGATGTTTACGGAAAATAGGAATAACTTTGGAAACAATGAACATTTCTTTAAATTTACTTGGCTCATTTCAAAGGTAAGTGTCCATAGCATTTTTCTGAATTTTACAAATATTTTTAGAATTTTTCCGATAAATGCAGCCTTAGGTTAAAACGTGGTGCAAAAAAGTAGCAAAATTTTGAAAACGTATAAATTTTACATAGATTGTAAAACTTCATTATTTATCATATCCAAATAAATTTTAATAATATTCATAAAAATATTATCGTCTTGAATTTTTCAATCATGTGGTGAGTAAAATCATTATTTGAAACTTTGATACTTTTTGCACCAAGTTTGGTGTTATTATGAGAAAAAAATGGTCAAGTTTACATTATAAATATAAAGGAACTTTAGCAACATCTTTAAAATATAATTCGCTTGAAAACATACCTTATTTTCATGTTCCTGGACTTGCTCAACAGCTTCTGCAACTTCATCACTTACAGCCAGAGCAATCACTTGTGTATCATCACTTTTTTTTAAATATTTAAATAATGAACAATTTTTTTTGTTTTCTTCATCGCGTTCAGCTTTTCGCTTGCGATATTGAGCACCTGAGAGGCGTTTCGCTTTGCGATCAGCCATCTCAAAATAAGCAAACTTTTCTCTCTCACGATGTGAACTTCAGAAAAACTTTGTTCTTAATGAACAAGTGCTTCAATTTATAAGCACTTAGACTTGTAGGTCTGTTTTCTCGAACCATGGAGGGGGGATTGCTCTTCCTCTATCTTTCCGAGGGTAACTTTCCACGGGGGTCCAGCTAACTGTTGGCACCGCAATTATGTTTCGCTTGCCAACAGCCCTTATCCATAAGAAACTACTGCTTTGCTGATACCTGCACTAAGTACCACTAATTGTATTGCTCTAGCATCATTACAGTTTGAGAGGTGGATGTACTTTATTCTCGATGCCTGCACTTGCTAAATTAGTTCTATTGTCATTAAATCTAGACCTTAGACTTTCCTAGAATCTAATTTGAGAAACTTAAGAATTCTTATTGTTGTCAAAATATTAAATGTACTCATCTCGTTCAGATTTTAGACATCCCTAGAATCTAATTGAACAAAACTTAAAAATTCTTATTCCTGTCATTGAGTATATGAAAAATATTCCTTAAGCGGCCGCCCCTCGCCCTTTGCGCCCGGAGGCGGCCGCCTACTCTGCCTCCGCCTGTAGCGGCCCCTGGTGGCTTGTTTACCGTGAGTCCCCTAACCTCTCACGATGGGGTGCTTGTTTAGCGAGAGTCCTCCCCGAGTAAAAATCATAAGTATGGGAGTGATCAATCATTGACTTCCCAAAGTATAAAAAATGTATGGTAAATGAGACGATCCCATACTTCAAGTATATTGAAATAGTATAGATAAAGTATATCTAAAGTATAGCTGATGTATGGCTGAAGTATATCTAAAGTATAGCTAAAGTATAGCTGAAGTATGGGATATACTTCTTCTATACTTAAGTATAGCTGAAGTATAGGATATACTTCATCTATACTTAAGTATAGCAGAAGTACAGATTATACTTCATTTATACTTAAGTATGGCAGAAGTATCGGACATAGAATTGTACTCATTTGTTCTTCAAGATATCCTAGCAACGTGATAAAACACAATGTATCATGAATGACAGTTCGTCTAAAAATTTCAAAAGTTCGCGATTGAAATTGATTTCGCAAGTCAACTATATTTTGAATATTGTTCGTGAGGATATAAAATATTCAACGGATACATAACGGACTACTTATATGACTCTTATGTCATATATATTGGTAAGAGATCCAGAATCTTTGAATCCTATAAACATAATATTAATAGCATTTTAATTATTTTAGAATTTTTAAACAATATCCTTTGAAATTATGAAAATCATGATTCTGGATTTCTATTTTCATGTATTTCAGATATCTGATTATCTATCATCAGCAACGATATGGCTGTACCTACTGTAGCCATACTTTTTCTATACTTTAGACATGAAGTACATACTTGAGCTATACTTAAAAGATATACTTCAGCTATACTTTGACTGAACATCAGCTATACATTATCTATACTGCAGCTATACTTCTCAGATATACTTTAAAAATACTTCCCCTATACTTCAACTATACATTGTTATACTTTACCAATATTTGAGCTATACATCCACTATACTTCATTCAAATATACATGAAGTATGGGATCGTCTCAAATGGCATACTTTTACTATACTATCTGAGAGATCACTCCCATACGATTTCACAGATGTTTTCCTAGATCAATCCCATACCAAAATTTTTTTACCCGGGTCTTGCCTCTCGCAATGAGGTGCTTGTTTAGCATGAATCCCCTTGCATCTCACGACATTCGTTCTTTATAACTCACTCAATGCTTATCCTTTTTTTCGGAATAACGTGTTTTTTTTTGTTTCAAATGATCTGCGAATGGGTCTTCGATTATGTGGTACTTTAGTATCACGTTGCAGGCTCCAGCAGTAATCGGCCATCATATTTTCATTCCAAACACCTTGGTATCTTTGTTCCATTATTTTGATATACTGATGGAACCTTTCACCGTGCTCCTCACTAAAGGCCCCAAGATTGTCCATTATGAGAGGCAAGGGGACTGACGCTAAACAAGCACCTCATCGCGAGAGGCAACGGGACTCACCTAAACAAGCACCCCATTGTGAGAGGCAAGAGGACTCACTCTAAAAAAGCACCCCATCGTGAGAGGCAAGGGGACTCACGCTAAAAAAGCACCCCATCGTGAGAGGCAAGGGGACTCACGCTAAACAAGCACCCCACCGTGAGAGGCAAGAGGACTCACGCTTAAAAAGCACCCCATAGTGAGAGGTATGGGGGCTCACGCTAAACAAGCACCCCATCGTGAGAGGCATGGGGACTCACGTTAAACAAGCACCCTATCGTGAGAGCCAAGGAGACTCACGCTAAAGAAGCACCCATTCGTGAGAAGCATGGGGACTCACGCAAAACAAGCACCCCATCGTGAGAGGCAAGAGGACTCACGCTAAACAAGCTCCCCATCGTGAGAAGCATGGGGACTCACGCTAAACAAGCACCCCATCGTGAGAGGCAAGAGGACT
>CAKNXH010001664.1:115289-164192 GCA_932178445.1 Andricus quercusramuli | reverse complement strand
GGACTCACGCTTAAAAAGCACCCCGTCGTGAGAGGCATGGAACCTCACGCTAAACAAGCACCCCATCGTGAGAGGCAGGAGGACTCACGCTTGAAAAGCACCCTATCGTGAGAGGCAAGGGGACTCACGCTAAACAAGCACCCCCTAGTGAGAGGCGAGGGGACTCACGCTAAATAAGCAACCCATCGTGAGAGGCATGGGGACTTTGAATATTATCATAAAAACGTAACCAAAAAATTTGACCAAAGTGGGAGCTTTAGTCAGACTTCAAAACAACACCTGGACATTAGCAGACCTCAAATCTTCAAAGTTTACACGCCAGCAAACCCAAAAGCTCCATACCCACAAACCCAAAAACCTCACACCCTACAATACCAATTTCTCAATTGGTATTATATTTGAGGTTTGTGGGTTTGTGGGTTTGGGGTTCGTGGGCTTAGGGTTTGTGGGTTTGGAACCGAAATGTATGCAGATTTTCGGAATTTTAGTCATTTTTGAATTTTACTGCAAATCCTGACGTGCTGGCTCAATTCTGCGAATGGATTCGTGTTCGGCGACCCCAAAAACATAAAGTACACTTATTAGAATCTCAGTGGACTCCCAAAAACATTTTGTGGCCCTTATTATAATATTATATATTATTTTCATTGTAATATATACAAAAAAATTTCTTCTTCCAATTATTAAATTTCGGGATTTTAGATGTTTTTGAAGAACTAAAAAAACCAACTCAAACTTTTATCATAAGTTTTTGTTAATAATGGCATGTCAGTTGAAAAATTGAAACAGCGTTTTAAATATAAATTTCATTCCAAAATTTAATGAAAACACATTTTTTGTGAAATTTCAAAACATCATAACCATAATTTTTGCTCTTTTAGAGAAAATTTCAGAAATTGCAAATTTCAAGGTATAATATTGACAAAAAAAATTAGACTCACTGTGATTGGAAAAGGCAACTTTTTCAATGGTCGAGATTTGATTGCAGTGCTCTCTCAATTCGGCTTCTCAACCGCACTGCGCATGTGTTGCACCAGCATCACATTGGATGTTGATCGCGCGCTCATTTCAAATGATTAAATATGCAAATCAATTTTTCACAAAATATAATAATTATAAGTTCCAAAAAAATATCACTAACGATCTAAAATTGACATTGGTAGAAAAAGGTATTCCTTCCTTTGAATTTAAAATCAATCATTTATTTGTGAAGAGTACATTCGAATAATTACTTTACTTTCCACTCTAAAAGACTATTTTGCGATCGGAAAATTGATTGTTATTATTCCCAAAATGATGATTTATTATTAAAAAATTGATTTACACATATAACAGTTTCAAAAAAGCGCGCTGTTTACAGCCAATGAGACTACCAATGCAACGCATGCGCAGTGCAGTTGGAGATTCGTATTAGGAACACTGTTTGATTGGTCAAACTTCGATAATTTTTGCCCGCCCTAATGTATCTATTCTAAAAACGAATACATTTTTCATCGGCTTATTAAAAATCCAATATAACAGACTAAAGTTAATTTATTATAAATAAATGTTCTTAAGTTATTTGCGTTTGAAATGAGCTTATTTACGGGGCGTTCTTCGTGTAAGGAATAAAAGAAAGATATACAAAAAGGAGGCTGAAGCGAGTTATCAAAGCAACATTGGCTCAAGGCGAAGAGGTTGAATTGTTCATTCTTGATTCGAATTTGTCTCCCAAGTGTCGCGCGCGGCCTCATCATCGGAATTACAGGCCTCGTCGTTCGCGGTGCCGAAGAGTCGCGTGGATAGGCGGAGATGAAGAGGGTGAGGACCGACCATCACTATGGAAACGTCAGCAAAATTTAAACCCCAAATGATATAATAATATAATATAATAGCAGTCGGTTTTCTATAAGCAGAAAACTGAATCGACAAACCGACACTTCCCTCCCGGACCTAAAATCCTCATTCAGATAATTCAAACTTTGGATATAAAAGAAGAGTCACGAATCACTACCACTGAACTTCAATATTCTTCATTATTTCATCATTCTTATTACTGTTATTCACTTAAAATTTTTATTTATCACGAATACATAGTACAAGTTTGTAAATAAATAACAGTAATTTCTGGAAATGCATATTTTATTTATAAACTGAATTAGTAAGTAAAAAATAATAGATTCGTGGAACCCTATCGACTTTTAATACCTGAGTTATAAAAAAAGGAATCACATAGTTTTGTTTGGATTAATTTAACATTTAATTTGAGGATTTAATTTTGTATGACCTTAGTTGTTTTAAATAATTAAGTTAAGTTTATTCTTGGTTTACAGAATTTATTAATTTTATTCAGTAGTCATTATATGAATTGTAATTGGAATTGTAATGATCTTGATGAAATGTTTTGCAACTAAATAAAAATTCCTGGCAGTTTATTTCACTCGAGATTTTACTTATAAATTTGCAATAATTGGGGATATGCAAAATTGATGCAAAATTCACAATCAACTTAAAAATCTAAAAAGCTTCGTAAATATAAGATGGACCAAACTAAAACAAAATTTTTTTTGAAAATTTACCAAATTTTTGGAATATTATCAAAATTTGATACTCTACGTATCTACGATTTCGAAGACTTCAAAACACGAGACAATGGATTTTAAACTACAAAATTGTGAAACTCAAAATTGGAAATCACCAAAAATTTCAAATAAATTTTTTCAAATTCAAGCTTTTGAAGCAAAACTTGAAGCCTTAAAAATAAATAATTATAAACTAAGTTTCAATGTGAACAAAGAGAATGAATGAATTCGAAGATTATTATCATTAACAATATTGACTTTTTCAGGACGAAGAGAGAGAATCGAATTCTGAAAGTTGTCGGGTAGTGCTGCCAGCTTTCGGTGATGCAGTAGAACTAAAAGAGCCGCAGCAGTACCAGTTCTCGGGGAGAAATTACCTCGCTCGCGTCGACGTGGGTGCAATTGCTTTGGGAATGTTAATCGTCGACATAGCGACCCACCCGGTGGTCCACAAGAGCCAAAATTGCATTTTCGTTCAGTCTCGAGAATTACATGCAGTGCATTAACATCAAATGGTTTCTGAGAGTAAGAATCGAGAACTTCCTTTTCATCCACACCTGAATTAATTTCATTAATTAATTTACCCAAAAAGATAACGAGATAAAGTAAATATATTAATTCTGAGTTGGAAAAGTTTGATAAGGAACGTGCAGAGTGGTGAGAACGAGGGTTATCGCTTCGGCGCGTTAACGAGGATCGTTTTAACGTCGATTAACCCTGACCCCTGGCCCGGTGTTTGCGGGCCCTACTGAAATTGGTTCGTTGCTCTTGCCAATTTCCGTAGATTGCCCACTTTTTTCGAAGGTCCGCGCCGAACGAATTGCGAGTCCATCGTCGTCGCTCCGACAAAATTGTGTTAATTTGCCGCCTAACTATTTATCTTTATGGCCAAACGCCGAACTGCCGAACTCTTCTCCAAAAAGGAGAGATTCCAGAAAGACGTTAAGACTTTCCGCGGATCAACTCGTCCTTTTGCTCATCTCCTACCTACGAAGATGGCCTTCGCGCACATTATTTTCTCCATAATGCTATAAAATCTGACCGCAGGAATTTTCGAATTCTGCCCCAGGTAGCCGATCCTTCAATCCAAATTCAGGATTTTAAAATACAATACAAAATTAGGTCATCTTTTTAATTTTAAGTGGCTTTTCAGCATTATTTCTTAACATAGTAACGTTTCATAAATTATATTTGTGCTTGATTCTGAACCAATCTATTCAGATGATTACATTTTGCAAATAGGAAAAGTAACAATTTAAAGATTCAAACACTCTTATAAAAATTGGTTATTTCAAAACACCCTTTAAGCAATATTTAAATAAGACAACTTTCGATATATTGGGATAAACATTTATGCTTAATTCAAAAGAAATATTATCGGTATTAATTTTACGTACAAAAATCAGAACACCAAAAAGCTCACAAAACAAAATTGCTTTTCCAATCACCTCCTGTCCGGTTCGTTAGGAACAAATATCTAACAAAAGAAAAAAGAGGAAGAAAAAGGAAAGAGTCAACCAAAACCAACCTCTCACTTTTTCCTTATCATTTTTCCGTCTTTTTTATACTAATAGCGACCAACATGTTTCTAAGCCAATTTAAATATAACAAAGTTTGGGATGGGGTTATTGATTGGATAATTTGATTTTTCATTCTCAATAATAAATTTGTATATGAGAAAATCAATTTTCATCAGATAATGTAAAATTTTATTAAAAGATGTTGATTTTGTTGGTAAACTGGTCCGCAATCTGTAATAGTTGGATTGTTCCTTTTGTTCTTGAGTTACATCTTCTTCCAACCGTGCCGCATGATTAGCTGATGTTCATTGATGTTAACCAGGTAACAATTAAATTAGAGGATATTGGATTATCTGTATAGTTTGTTTGTTCCATGGTTGTATCTTCTTGCAAACATGCTGTCTGATTAGCTGATGTTAACTGATGTTGAACAGGTAAGAATTTGATTGGAAGATGTTGGATTATCTGTATAGTTGGTTTATTCCATATTGTTGTGTCTTTTTCCACCAGTGTTGTATGATGATTATTATTTTTTAGTATTATACCATTAAGACATTTCACTTTCGGGGTAGGCGTGATTCGATCGGCTGGAAAATAGTAATGTGGGAAGGAGGTATAGATTTTTTAGATTGTTCTAGAATTTTCGTGTTATTTATTTAAATTTAGCTGATGTTATTTGGTGTTGACCAGGTAAAAATTTAATAAGAAGATGTTGAAGTATCTGTATATTTCGTTTATTCCATTGTTGTATCTTCGCCGCCACCGCATAAACATGAAGGGTTGTCTCAGGATTGTACATGCTAAGTTTGATGATAATAATTCATGCCCGCGTTTGCATTTGATGTAGCATCATATGAACACACATGCAACTTTATATAACATATATAGATGTTAATTGATGTTAACCAGGTAAGAATTTAATTAGGAGATTTTGGTTAGAATAATCTTTAGTTAGAATATGTTCTCAACAAATTATACCTAGCCAACATTAATTAACATCAGATAATGGAAAATTTGACCTAAAAACTCTTCATATTAATTTTCTATGCTTCGAAACAAGTTGATACCTACTATCGGGGCAAAAATTATAGGAATCTGCCTTTGAAGCTTAATAACTCAGCCAAAAAAAAAGCTAGAGTAATAAGTAATAAGTGATTTGAAAGCTAAAAGTGTTCCACGTAATTGAGGTTGAACACGTTGATGTGAAAATTTTTTTTGGCTTTGCAGACTGAAAAATGCAATAAAAGTGAGGAATTTCGGGTACATTTAAGAAGCGTGAACTTTAGAGCAATATTTCTTATACAAGAGGCAATGGGAAAAATTTGAAAAAAATCACGCATACGAGGGAAACATTTGTGAAGAAATTACAGTTGACAACTTCAAGGAATAATAAGAATTGTTGCTTTAAATTACAAAAATGTACAACTATACTATCTTCAGTTATAATGAAGATATTAAAACGATTCAAACTCCAAACTGCAACGGATGAGCTCTGTGATTATTTACAATCTCCCGGAATGATGTGATTGTTTTATTTTTTTGGAAATCGCGATATTTTTAGACATTTTTTTTTGTTGGAAAGCAAGTGTCGGAAAGGAGCAAGGGTGCCTTTTTGCTGCAGACCACTGGTGCACTGGTGCCTTTCTTTGACCCGTGCTTCTGAACTCTTGCCCACACTGACGCCTCTTCTGACCGGCAGAAAAATGGCACCCCCACTGCTTTCTGACACTTGCTTTCCAACAAAAAAAATGTCTAAAAATATCGCGATTTCCAACAAAAATAAAACAATCACTTCCTTCCGGGAGATTGTAAATAATCACAGAGCCTATCCGTTACAATTTGGAGTTTGAATCGTTTTAATATCTTTCATTAGAACTGAAGATAGTATCCCATATGAAAAAGAAGTATTGGTAAGTATTGGATCCAGTGCTTTTTTCGCGAAAAAGTATTGGATTTCCAATACTTATTCGCGAAAAAAGTATTAGATCCAATACTCTCCAATACTTCCTTTTCATAAGGGATAGTTTTACATTTTTGTAATTTCAAGCAACAATTTTTGTTATTTCTCAAATTTGTCAACTGCAATTTCTGCACAAATGTTTTCCTCATATTCGTGAATTTTTTCAACTTTTTCCCATTGCCTCTTGTATAAGAAATAATGCTCTAAACTTGACTGCTCTTAAATGTGCCCGAAATTCCTTATGTTTTTATTTACATTTTTCAGTCTGCAAAGCACAACAATTTTTTACATTAACGTCTTCAACCTTATTTACGTCGAACATTTTCAGCTTTCAAAAGATTATTTACTTATTACTCTAGCTTTTTTGTTTGGCTGAGTAATTAAGCTTCAAAGGCTATAAGTTTTGCGCCGTTAGTAGTTGACACCATCCTTTTCCTCTCTCTTTTTTCTCTCGTCTCTAGTCAACCGAAAAGAAGATAGTTGGAAATCTGATTTTGATTTATGAGTTTTTTTGTCTTCTCATTTTGGTACATAAATCGGTTCATAAAAAAGTATATTTCATTTCGATAATCATACAAGCGTAGATTATAGTTCTTTTTATTTATACCTTTGAAATATGGTTTATTTCTGAAACTGGAAGATATTAATCTTTTCGGTTGGATTGATTATCTGAGAAATGTACTTGAAATTTTACAAATAGAGTTTCTCAATTGCTTCCTTCCGTGGTCTGTCATTCTGTATTGGACACGTGACCAATTTGTCAGAAAACTTTCAACATTACTTTCGTAACAATTGAGCACAACAGGGACCTTTTGAGTTCTCTAGCTCTAGGATAATTCTCCATTACCTCATACCATGCAGCATCCCCTACGGATGTATTAGGTTTATGGTCACTCGGCACTCGAAGCTCGAGGCCGAACAGGAAATAGCTTCGAGCTCTTAGGGCCACGGGTGTCCGGTTTTATCGTCCATTTTCTCTCCTTTCTGTCCTAAATGTGCACAACAGATTCGTGAAAAAATATTTTACAATTTTCAGACTTTCAAAGTTAAAAACATTTATATATAAAAAACACAAATGTTAATTTCAATTTTAAAGGCAAAATTACAACTCATGAAAGGGAGAAATTAAAAATATAGCCTTTAACAAAAAAATTCAGAACTCTGAAATTGTGACCATTCCAAATTAAAGAAATTATTCCATTACTGATGTATCAATTATATATCAATTTTAGATGGCTTCATTTTTATCTATTTTGATTTTGTGCAACACAATTTTTAACTTCTCAATTTCAGGTTCTGTGATTGTTAACACTTTATCTTAAATTATCATTCATTCATGAAATTTTCCGAACAAATATTTTGCAATTTTAAATCATTGTCTTAATTTTTCATTGTTTCGAAGTTAGTCTGGAGGAATCTCATTCAAAATTGTTGAATTCTAAATCCTTTAAACTGAAAATTGCTCAACTAACTAGTCAACCTATCAAGTCTTTCAATTTGATATTCTTCGATTTCGAAGAATTTAAAAAAACCAGACAATCTTGTAAAACGTTTAAAATTGAAACCAAAGAATTAAAAATGTTCCAATATGAAATTATTTAAAAACCTGACTAAAATTGAAAAAAAAAAACTATTTAGAATGTTTAAATCTAAAATTATTAAATGTGAAGTTATCAACGGCTTGAATATTTTAGTTTCTAATTTTCAAAGATTAAATAGAGAAATTGTCCTGACGTTTTTAATATTCAAATTTGAAACTATAACCTTGTGAAATTTGAAATAGCAAAACCTACAGAAATTAAAACAATTCAAACGAAATATTTTCAAGTTCAAGCTTCTGAAGCAAAAAACTTTAGTTTCAAGGCCTCGAAAATTAAACTGTTTTGTAATTGCGCATTCAAAACTAAAATATAAAATTGAAATCATAGGAATTTTAAAGATGATGAATATATTAATTTTAAATATTTCATATAGTATCAAGTGACATTCAAAGTGATTGGATAGATTTTTTTGAGAAAAAATGTGATTTCTGTCAACAAGAAAAAAAAATATCTTCACTGTTAAAAATGGAAGAAGTTTTAACATTGTGAGCCCTTAAAGTTTAATTATTCTAAAAACTTTGAAAATTATATGCTTTTCAATCGAAGCATTTTTAAATTTGAATTTTGAAACTAAGAGGTTGAAAATAGTAAATTTTCAAATTGTGCATCACGATTTTTAAAATTCAAGTATTGTAAGTGCAAAACTAATAACCTGAACATCAGCGATAAAGCATTTTCATGCAAGGGAACAACTTCAAGTGGGAAAATAATTTTATAAAATGTCACACTGGCATATACTAATATATGCATGAGATTGGATTTGATATACATATTGAATCACTGTGATAGAAAAAATTTAAATTCAAATCGTTATTTCCTTGAGAAAATGAAAAATAAAGAGAAATACAATGGAGATGCCTCCTTTGTTCGGAAAACGAATGAAACACACATGGAAGGCAAAGGTCACAGCGATCGAGGTTGGAAACAAATAAATGGGGCGCTACCAAAAGCAGCCCTCGAATTTAGTTACACTAGCTTGACTAGCTGACTAGCAGAAGGGCCTGAAGGGCCTTTTAGCTATTTCAAGTATCGGAACGAATTATATTTATTGACCGAGCAAATCTGCAGTATCCTGAAATCCCCAGGGTGGTCCTTATATTTCCGATTCCTATCGAGAACAACACAATTGCTGTCATTTGAGGAAACTGACTTGCAAGGGAAAATCTGTCTCTTCACATCTAATCTGGCATACGTTATACTGTCATTAGAATTAAAAAATTTATTAATATCAATTAATGAATAGAAAGTTGTCAATTCATCGTAATTTTAAGAAAATATATTTCATTAAATCTTTATAAATTTTACAAAAGTAAAATGGAAAATATACAATTAGTCTAATTCAAAACAAAATTCAAAAACAATTTGAGCTCTAATATTTTTAATTTAAAAGCTATTTGTCCTTACAAATTGAAACTGAAATTATAAAAAATTAGAATTATTTCACATTTTAATTGGGATTTTATATATGCTAAACATGATTGTTGACGACTGAGAGAGGTTCAAAATCTAATTGTTTATTCTTGAAAAGATCTTGAATCCTTGAAATTTGTTCACAAACAACTCCCTAGATGACTGAATTAAAAAATAGTTGTAACCTCTAGATTCTAGATTGTAAAAAATTTCAGCGATTGAAAGATAGGCTTTTGAAATGTGATTTAATATAATGATTTGATTTTAAATTACATCAATTTTTCAAAAATTTGAAACTTAAATAAAGAAAAATTATGAAGGTATTTAAAATTGAAATATAAAATATGAACAACGCAAAATTCAATTTTATATTTGTACAAGCTTTAATAGTTTGAATTGAGAACCAAACTTCCATTATAAAGCTAAAATTGTGAAATGGTCAATACATTTCTTTAAAGTTCCGAATAATGAAAGATTGATTTCTGGATTTCTTAAAGAAATGTTTCATTTTTAATTACTTCAATTTTTTGAGGAAATGAAACTGAAAAGATGAAAAACTAACCCTCCGTCCACAGACAAGGGCTTTTAAGGCACAAACGATCTCTCAAACTGGAATATCTCGTCACGGAAAAAGAGTTTGATCAAAAAAGTTTTTTTGCAATCAGCACTAATAACGATTTGATCATATGTAGAAGATGCTTTAATGAGTAACCCAGAATGTTATCAGTTTTTTTTGAAAGCCAGAAATAGTTCAAAAACTGACTCGGACTTACAAGACCCTATGTCTGTAAACGACAAGTGAGAAAAAGCAGTCTGTAAACGGAGGACTAAACACTTTCCAAGCATAATTCTGATTTTGGAAAGAAAGATTTCTATTTCTAAGGACTCTAAATCTTTAAAGTTTTCCAAAACCATCAATATAGAAGTATAAGCAAAAGACTAGAACTTTTCCGGTTAGAGATATTTTTGCTTGATTTCGCAAACTCGAAATTTATAGAGTTTCGTTACTTGAACATTGAAAAGTTAGACCTATTCAAAATTTGAAATTCTATTTCTGAAGAATTCGAAGTTTGAAACTTTTCATAATATACATTAGGGTGGCCCTTATTTTTCAAACTCAGATTTTTGTTAGCCTTGCCTCCTATAGATGAGTTGTAGTGCAAAAAAAAAATCATCTGATCCAAATTTGAGAAATATCCATTATTTTAACCCGTACCCCGAATTCCATTACGTTTCCCATTTATTTAACGTGGGAAAAAGGCAACTTCTTCTTAATGTGTGATTTAAACGCGAAAATATGAACTAACATAACTTATAATAAATGATCCTCTTCAGAATACTTTATAAAATAAGAATCAGCCGTTATTTTCAATGTCATTATAAATCTTTAAGGCCCTTTTATAGAGCACAAAAAATCTGTTTTGGGGTCCCATAAGAGGGTCTTAAAATTTTATGATATTCAAAAGTTCGGCCGATTCTTATTTTCTGAAGTATTCGGAACAGGATCATGTATTTAAAGTTATATTAATACCACATTTTCATATTTAAATCACACCTGAACGTAGAAGTTTCCTTTTTCCTATATTAAATCAATGGGAATTTGAGAAACTTCATGTTGCACGTATTAATATGAAGTGATTTTGCTTAAATTGACAAGAGATCATTTTTTTGGGCGTACTAACAAAACTAGAGGGTGAAGAAAAAATCTTATTCTGGAAAACAATGGCCACCCAAATATACATTATACATACAGTGATTTTAATAGATTTAGTAACCTAAGCCTGCTCAAAAAAAAATTTAGTTTGTGGATAATTTTCACGATAAATTAGAAAACTTTTGGTGTGAAGATGACAAATTTTGAAAGCTACAATATTTATAACAAAAATGTTGATTATGAAAAGTACTATTTTTTGTCCGATGTTAGGCAAGAATAAGTTTTATTTTGTAAAATGTAAAGATTCGTGAAGTTGGATTTGACAGATATAGAAATTTTCGACTCAGAAGAACTCTGATTTCAAAATAACCCAGAAAATCTTGAATTTAGCCAATTATTTCTGAACTCGCCTTTTTTGAAAAATGCGAAACAGTGCACTTTTTACTCAGCATAATTGAAGAACAAAGCGATTTGGGGGAAGTTGCTCACCGCAGGATATTAGCCATAGAATGAGGAGTGACTAAGGGCCCATTAATCGGGTTTTCGTCCTCGTTTTCGGCACAGCGATTGACGCACGTCGAGATGCCAACAAAATAACAATAATTTCAAAAAACCACAACGCGGTCCTGGCCCGCGCCCTTCATGGTTTCCCATGAATTAGATCCCTGATGGGACCAGCTGAATGAAAAGAAGGAGGGCTATTAGTGTCCTGCCTTTGGGTCCGATGAATGGCCCTTTCTCGTTCGATCCTTGCGAGTCGTATACTGTACAGGTTGCGTCCTGCTGAGAAACCCATGGGCCACTTTTACGCAGGTTGTTACATACGCACCGATTTATATCGGCAATCGAAAATCGACATCCGATACTAATTGCCCAGGATAAGGGTGTCTTTCATTGCTAGTCCTATAAACGTTTAAACCTTTAAACGATTCTCGATCTTTATTGCATTTTTCTTTATCATCTGGCCAATTATCTTATTTCCTCGTGGGGATATAAAACGGGTGATTCCCTTATTTATGGAGCTTCCTTACTCGTAAAAAGGAGATTCTTCAAAGGAACAAGAAGAAATGAGGAAACTATAATTTGTATTATATTTCAGCATCTTAGACTTAGAAGAAAGAATGATCGATTTTTTGAGAGAGTTGACTCATGGGACGTTCATGAACTACGTTACAAATTTGTGGCGTGAGGGGGATCGCGGAAAGAAATACGACTGGTAACTGTGGCAGTGTCGGTGGATGAACGTTGACCACTTAGTTAACGTTATTATCTATTCCATTTTTGGTTGCAAATTTATCTTTTTCTTTTAAAAATTCACCTAGGGTAAGGAGGGGCAGCGGCAACCGGTGGGACAAAGGTAACTTTGCTTATAACATCGCTATTATTTAAAAAATTTAATATTACTTTGCATTAAATAAATCTATTATATCATAGAGATAGTGTTATGTATTAAAATCTTGGAAATTGACGATGTAAAAGAAAAATTATGCAGAAAACAGTTTTGACAACGAAAGAATGGAAGATTCGCTAGCAGAAATATAAAGTTTTCAACATTAATGGCAAAACTTACAGTATGAAAATTTTATATTTTGACAGATTACACAATATCACATTATTTCATTATAATAGTTGAACCTAATTCAAGTCCCCAATATTTTAAATATCGTAAATAAATGAGGCCTCACCAGTGGGGCAAGCATAACCAAAATAATAGCTAACACGTGCTTAGGTTATGAACGTGTCATAAGTTTTGTCGATGAGTGATCGGTAATGTAGGACAGCCACTTATCTTCTGGGCTACATGCAAGAAACTATTGAATATTATTATTTTAAATCCGGTCGGTAGAGCGGGTGTTTTGTATCGGTATTGTAGAAACTTTTGTGCGTAGTCCGTCTCTAGTGCAATGTCAACGCATAAGAGGTTATATCGCAGCTATCACTATTTTTATTAAAAATAACTTATTCTTCTTGCTGGAAATGTTTTAAGGTAATTTTTCCAGTATATAAAATACCACAGAAGCGAACCATCATGTTTTGCCATCTTCAGATGTTTTGATTTTCCTAAAAAGCTGCGGTTGCCTTTGCCCCCGGGTGTGGGGCAAAGGCAACGAAATACAGCTTGTTGGAAATAATTAAATTATTAAATCATTGTTTCATTAATGTAATTAATACTTATAGAAATATGATATACAATAATGTAGGACTCGAAATTAAAAAAAAGTGGATCAATTCCACATCTTATTAACTTTAAAAAAGTCATTTACTGTTAACTGGTCGACGCTGCCACTCCTTACCCTACTTGATTAGAAGTTCAACTAATTAGTTGAAAATCCATTTTTGTGGTTAAAGATTCATCATTTTGGTTTAAAATTCATCTGTCTGGCTTAAAACGTCTTTCCTGGCAGAAAATCTTATTGTTATTATTATTATATTCATAGGCCATTTTCCTTTCGAGGTAGGCGTGACTTGCTCTGTTGGAAAATAGTGATCAGGTGTATAGGCATAGAGTAGGTTGGTATATGGGTATAAGGTATATAGGTATATAGGTGTTAGGTATAGGTGTTTTAGATTGATCTGGAATTCTCGTGTTAATTATTTAAATGACACAGAAAATTGTTATGTATGGTTCCCCACTTGGGCCCATTTGTATCCAGGGTCTTTGTTTCAGGCGTCATTCACTCTATTGTCACTATGTTTACAAACTATTTGTCGCCACACTTTTCTGTCATGGCATACTACTCTAGCTTCCTTCACGTCCATGCATTTTTTCATGCAAGCTCTTGTGTTTCTATGGCTTCTTATGTCTCTTCGAATTAATGTCTCATTCACAGATTCTGACCATTCTTTCGGCGGTCTACCTGTGGGCATTCTGCCATTTACTTCATATTACCTTTATACACTTGCTTGGTCAGTCGTTTATCTTTCATTCTTTCAAGATGTCCGAACCATCTTAACTGCGATTTCTTTCCCATATATCAACTAGTGTCTCAAGGTTGGAAATTCATCTTTCTGGTTAAAAATTAATCTATTTTGGTTGAGTATTAAATTATTTTGCAAAAAATTCATCTTGTCAGCAGACAATTCTTCTCCTTGATTTGAAAATTCTTCTTTTTGATTAAAAAATTTAACATCTTGGCAAAAAATTGAACTATGAGGTTTCAAAATTAGCTTTTTTGTTGAATAACAATATTTTTGTGTTGAAAATTCAATTGTTTTTTAGAAAATTCCTCTTTTGGATTTGAAAATTGATCTCTTTTGGAAATAAAGTAATCCTTTTTTTGGGGAAAAATGCAACTGTTTGGTTTGGAAGTTCTGATAGTTTGTCTTATTGGTAGAAAGTTATTCTTCTTGGTTCAAAATCAATTTCGTTGCTTGAAACTTCAACTATTTTGGCAGAAAATTCAACTATTCGTTTAAAAACTGGAACATGGTATATACGAGAATTTAAATTTTTGATAGAAAATTTACATTTTTGTTGAAAGTTCATATTTTCGGGTTGAAAATTCAACTGTTTTGTAGAAAATTCGCCTTTTTACGAATTATTCTTCTTGGTGAAGAATTAAACCATACACTTAAAAATTCATTTTTTCGTTTGCAAATTCTACTTCTCGGTTGAAAGTTGAACTGATTTGTCATTCTTTCAAAATGATTTACCTCTCTGTTTGAAAATTCAACTATTTCGTTAAAAATTCTGTTTTTCTTGCATTAAATTTTTTTTCTGATGATTTAATTATTCCATTTTTGGTTGGAAATCCATCCTCAATCAGTTGAAAATTCACCTAGTTGGTAGAAAATTCATTTATTTTGTTGACAAATCATCTTTTTTGGTGGAAAATTAATCTTTTTGGTTGATGATTCAACTATTTTGTTAAAAAATCGTCTCTTTTGGTTGAATTAAACTAGTTAAAAATTGGGTTTTCTTCTTGGAAATTAATTCCTGACACTAAAATATCAACCATCCCATTCTTGATTGAACATTGATCTTTCTTGTTGAAACTTCAACCTATTGTTTGAATATTCATTTTTCTTGTTTGGAAATTAACTTCTTTGTTGAAAATTCATTTTTTCGGGCATAAAAGTCAACTTTTTTCTAAAACATTTGACATTTTATCCTGAAAACTTGACTTTTTTGTTAAAAATTCGCCTTTTTGTGCGGAAAATTAATCTTCATTGTCGAAAATGTATCTTTTTAGGTTGAAAATTCAGCTATTTGGTTACAAATTTAACTTTTTTGTTGGAAATACATCTTGCATGGTAGAAAAGTCATCGTTTTTGGTAAAAAATTTATTTTTGTGGGTTGAAAATTTAATTATTTTGTTCGAAATTCAACTAATTTGTTAAAGTCATATTTTGGGTTGAATATTTAACTGTTTTGTTATAAAAATTTGTCTGGTAGGATTGTAAATTCATCTTTTTTTAATTGAAAATTCATTTTTCTTGGTAATAAAATTAACTTTTATTGTTGAAAATTCAACTGTCTTCTAAAAAATTGGTTTTTCTGGCTTGAAAATTAAAATGTTCAGTTGAAAATTCAACTACACTGGAACTCCCATTCGTGCGACAGCTCGGTATGTGATGTCCCAGATAAAGGGTTCGCAAATTTGTAAACATTTCAGCGCCGTGACTATCGGTATTTCCAACGTGGGGCATCGCGGGCTCCACAATGATGCGCATGCGTCGCGTATGGTGCGATTATATGATTTGCTACTTTTGCAAGTTTGCATCTGATTGGTTGCTTTTCGCGCGCTATTTAAAATGATGAAAAAATACTTAATTTTTTTATTATGAAGAATGGTTTTTTAATTTGTGAATTTATCCAGTGCACTAAAATAATTAATTCTACAGAAAATTAAAAATAATTAAATAATTTTACTCTACAAAAAATATACTTTGCTGGAGTGATATATTTATAAATTAAAAATATAAGAAATAAATTAAGTCCGTCTTTTATTCGTGGAATGGTGGTTTAATTGTATTTTAGTGTACAAATGTGAAAGTGAACAATCCATTCCTTATAATAAACAAAGATGTTTTTATGTGTTTTAAATATGTAGCTGTTTGCGAACTTAAAAATATACATTTACTGAAAATGAAAATAAAGCTCTGAGTGTGTTATTGCAAATTAAGTTTTATAAATTATATTATTATGAATAATTATATGAATAAATATATTATATAATAATATTTAGATTATGTGAGAGTCTTAAGTAAATTTTATTTCCTGAAATTTGAGAATTCGTTTTTTTTGCTCATTAGATTTTTAAATTCTCTAATGTCATCAAGATACTTTTATAAACATTCTGTCCGCTTACGGCTATAGGGTACTTCCCACTTTCTAGCAACGGTACTTGACGGCACTGCCGAGCTCGTCGTACCTCTCTTTCACCTCTTCACCTCCCCGCATCCATATTTGGATTTCCAATTAAATCAGTAATCGGTCATGCAGGTATGGGAGTTCCAGTGTATCCTCAAAAAAATGTGTCTTTTTGGCTTAACAATTCAAATATTTGGTAGAAAATGTGGCTGTTTTTGGTAGAAAACTGATTTTTCATCTGAAAATTCACCTATTTCGTTGTTACTGCAAGTGTCTGGTTAAAATTATAATTTTTTTCAATCGTCATTCTTGGGTTGAAAATTCATCTGATTTGGTAACAAAATATTCTTTTTAAATTTAAAATTCAACTATTTTGCTGCAACTGCAATTTTGAATTCAATATGGTACCTATATTATTTTCATTTAAAAGATTTCATTCCCCTATTTTTGCGAAGAATGGTCCTATTACCACCCTTTTGAGAGCACATTTGGCCCTGAAGCCTTATATTTTAATATTTTCAATAATTATTCTAGACACACTACCCTGGTGGAGAAATTATAGGTACATATAGTTGATACAAAGTGGAAAAAATTATCTATAATTTTCACTTCTCTTATACTAAAAATGTATAAAACAAATAAAAATTAGATATAATATTTCCCATTAGGTATCATTTTTCCGTCTGGGACCGAATCTTATAGTATCTAGGCAACAACTACGTTATTTCGAGCACTGTCCCTTATTTATGAAAATATAGAGAAGAATTTTTTCTGAAAGTAAATATAGTTTTCTATAGGAGTTGGAACTACATCCTGAAGGGTTGAAAGAGTAGTCTCATAAATACCGGATTCGCAGAGAACATCGACCGGAAAATGGCCACTGGGGAATTTATTATTATTGAGGAATAATAAGAATCAAATAATTCTGCCTATCATCGGTCGTTGCATCCTGCGACGGGTATTACTTTTCTGTAATAACTGACCACTACTTTCATATTCTACGCAGGAGTTTTGAAGTCATTGTCAGTACTTTATCTATTTCTGCGAACCTTCCATTATCATTTTCACACATCCCCGTCATTGCATGGGGTTGATGAAGATAGGGTTCATGGAAAATGTCTACTTTTATTAGCAAATATACATTGTATGCGTACAGAAAATTGAATTAAATTATAGAGAAGGGAGGGTGCTGGTCAGTACTTATTTGATCCCATGTTATACATTTTCTTAATCAATCTAAAGTCAGTGAAGTCGAAAGTATTATACGTTTTTCAGATTTTTCTTAAGAAATATAAACCCTGAAAAATTTTTCATTTTAAAGATACTTTTTCCCGGTTCAATACAGGGAAGCCAATTGAGCTGAAAACCAGGAATACTGGAAAATGACCGGGAGTTTTTTTAAATTTGTAAAATCCGGAAACGACAGAGTGGATTTATTTTTTTTCCTAGAATTTCACACATTTTGTTAAGAAAAATCTATCCAATCACTTGAAATAACACAAATTTTATATCACATGACACAATGCGATTTTATATAAGTACGATTTCAATTTTTTCTTGTTAAGGCCATTTGTTCAGTTTCAAGTCTGTGATTGAAATTTTATAACCTATTTTCAATTTTTAAATAATTGTAAGTAATTGATATGATGTTAATGTTTTCCGTCTACTCGCTCTAAAATCAATATTTTTTAATATTGATTATTGATTTTATGAGTTTCGAAAAAAACCTCTCTAGCTCCGCTGGGATACAAACACCAGGTCTTTTATATGTATATCCAGATATCTCAGCAGAGCTAGAGAGATTTTTTTCGAAACTCATGAAATCAATAATCAATATTCCAAAAATATTTATTTTAGACCAAGTAGACAAAAAACATTAACAGCATATTAATTAATATTTCGTTGGTCAAAAAACATAACATTAAATAATAAATATTTTAAGTAATATCTACATAATTAAACACTTTTATTCAATTTCGAATGCTATTTGAATATTGCTTCTGTCTAAAATATTTAATTTTTAACCCGCTTTATTTGAAATGTTTAGCAAAAAATAACAAATTTGTAATGTTTATCAAGATTTGACTGTTCATTTAAAATGAGCAATTATCAATTTAATTACCAGCAATGTGTATAAAAAAATTCATGAATAAAAAACCTTTCAAATTTAACTATTAAAATTTTTAAAAAGAGGAAAGAAATTTCGGTATCTAATTTTTCCCGAATTTGAACAGGAACTTTTTTGTGTTTTACATTTTTGTTGAGTTCGAGACAGACAAATTTGGCATTTATAACATTATCACTCAGTTTGAAAGAAGGAAATTTAATTTTTCTTTCTTTGTTGGATTGCCAGTGGGACATTTTATATTTTTGAAATTTGTATCGAGTTGGAAAGAAGAACATTTAGGTTTTCTAAGTTTTATGAATGGGAAGAAGAATAATTTTTTGTTTTCAACATTTTCATTGACTTCAAGAGAAAAATTTTCTAGATTTAATTATTTCTCGAATGGAAAGGGAGTAATTTTACATTTTTAAGGAAAATTTTTTTTTATTGTTAAAGGGGTGAACTTTTTATTTTCAATCTTTGGTATTGGAAGAGGGTAATTTTCTGATTTAAACATTTTTATTAACTGAGAAGAAAGGAAGTTTTCGTTTTCAAGCTTTTCTAAACTGGACATTTTTATTGAGTTCGAAGGGAGGAAATGATAGTTTGCAACTTTTACAGAACTGGAAGAGGTCTTTCTTATTTTTATCATTCTTCTTATTTGGAAGGCATGAATTTATTTTTTTTTTTAATTGAAGAACAATTTTTTATTTTCAACATTTGTATTGAGTTCAAGAGAAGCATTTTTAGTTTCAATTTTCTTTTGAATTGCAAGAGAAAAATTTTTTATTTGTTGAAGATCGGAAGTTTTTACTTTCAGTTATTTTTCTGAATTGGAAGAGGGTAATTTTTCACTTTTTAAATTTTTATCGAATTGGAAGGCACGAAAAAATGGCCTTTAATTTGTTTCTGATTCGGAAGAGACCTTTTTTGTTTCTATCATTTTCAACATGAGTTGGAAGGAAAGTTAAAAAACTTTGGTTTTTAATATTTTTGAACGGGCGGAGCTGGAAGGGATGCAATTTTTGCCACTTTTTTTCTGTCAAACATTTTTCTCGAAATAAGGAAAATAATTTTTTAGTTACAATTTCTTTTTCTAAATTGGAGAAGGGACATTTTTCATTCGTTCAAGTTGCGAACATTGTTAAAATCTGTCTCTAAATTAGAAGAGGGTAATTCTTTATTTTGGAACTTCTTTTGTTTAAACATTTTTATTGTGTATTTTCAACATTCAGATAAAAGGAAGAAACTTTTTATTTATAATTTTGTGCTGAATTCCAAGAGTTACAATTGGTCAGTGGCAAAAGTTTCCATTTTATACTTGTCAATTATTAAGCAGTTGAATAAGAAATTCTGAATGGAAAATTTGTAAATCTTCAATTATAAAAGGTTAAAATTCAAAAGAATTCTACTTTGAGTGCTTTAATTTGCAGTTCAATTCTGATTACTACTTTGAATGAAATATTGTTCAGTTTCAAAAGTTCGAATTTTTTAATTGGAATGAGCATGGAAATATCTACAAACATGGAAACCCGGGAAGTGACCAGGAATTTTTGTCCTCGATTAAAACTGTCACACTGAAATATCTTTACTACGAATTCCAGTAAAGACTTTGTCAATAAATAGTCGATAGGAGACATCTCAGATGTTAAAATTGAAAAAAGCTTTGACCTCTTCATCGCATACCCTTTACTTAGCAAACATGGCAGTGATTGCTGAGCAAGTACTCGAGTGACACATTCATTACGGAGAGCTTATAGACTTCTGGTTTAGTCTCTGGATGTAAACGCGTTTCTTGTCGACCCAAAGTAACACGCATGCACTACCTCATAATTTGTTCCGAAATGATTTCATTCGATCTGCTCATAAAACTAATTTTTCTAATTCAAATAAATTTTCATTTGATCCTTTTGTTTTATGAATCCACTTTCAAAAAGAAAATTTATTTTCAGATCTCTAGGAAACTACTTGCAACCATCAAATTTTGATTTAAAAATCAGGGGCTGTCCATAAATTACGTAAAGTATTTTGGGTGGGTAGGTTAACATGAGGGGTACGTGAACAAACCCATTTCTTATGTAAGATATTTTTATGTCTGCGAATCACTAAAAAACAAAAGGTCAACAATTTGATAGAAAATTCAACTATCTAAGTAGTCGAAACTTTGAATATTCTGTGAAGAACTCATTCTTTTAGTTAGAGATCATTCATTATGATTAAAAATAATTTCTTTGGTCGAAAATTACACAATTTTGTTGAAAATTCTTTTTTTTATTGAATGTTTCTTGGCTCAAAATTCAAGTATTCAGTTGGAACTTTATGTGTTTCGTTCCAAATTTGGTATTTTTTTGTTTTTTGTTGTTGTTGAAAACGTAACTTTTTTAGTTGAAAAATAATCGGTTTTAGTTGAGGATTCAACTTCTTTGTTGAAAACCTGTCACTTTTTCATTGAATTCAACTATTCTAACTATTGAATTCGTATATTTTTTGATTGAAATAGTAACTATTACATTTTCCGCTAAAAATGCATCATTTTGTTTAAAAATTAATTCTTTCAACTGAAAATTTAACTTTTCCAGTTCTGCCAGAAATGTATCTGTTTTAGTTGACAATGTAACTATTTGGTTTTCTTTTGTTGATAATTCGTCTTTTTTAGTAGAAAATTAATCTTCTCGGTGGCAAATTTAACTGTTTGGTGGAAATTGATGTATTTTGTTCAAAATTGGTTACATTTTTTCAGAAAATTATTGTTCCGGTTAAAAATTCAATTGGTTAATTGAAAATTAATTTATTTAAGTTGAAGATTCAAGTATTTTATTTAAACTTGGTCTTTTGTGGATGAATCCAACTGCTCTTTATTCAAAATTAAAATATTTTTTGGTTTACATATCAATGATTACATTTTCCGTTTGAATGCCCCATTTTTAGGATTAAAATTAAACTTCTCTGCTGATTATTTATGTTTGTTCTGGTTCAGAAATAGTTTTTCCAACTAAAAATTTACCAATTTAGTTGCAAATTCAACTGTTTAGTTTAAAATTAATTTTTTTTGTTAAAAATTTATCTGTTTCATAGAAAACTGGTCTATTTTTATTGAAATTTTTTTTTTTAATGAAAATTTAACTATTCAGTTGAAAATATATCTTCTGGGTTAAAAATTCAACTATTTCTTTAAAAGTTTCTGTATTTTGTTGAGAGTTCTTTTTTTTTTTTGGTAGAAAATTAATCTTCTTGCTTGAAAATTCATCTTTTTGTCTGAAAATTTAATTATTTGGTTGAATATTCAACTATTTTGTAGTAAGCTTGTCTCTTTGGCTAGAAAATTCAACCGTTCGAATGACATTTTTTTCTTCATTGAATAGAAAATCTTTCTTGGTAGAAAATTCAAATCTAGTTGAAAATTCTTCTTTTTGTTTTGAAAATATATCTCTTTTGGTCGAAATTTCACCTTCTTGGTTGAAAATGCAACTGTTTGCTTCAAAATCAATCTGTGTTGGTTGAGGATTCAACTACTTTGTTGAAAATTTTATTAATTCATAAGAAACAGTAATATTTGGCTGCCTTTTTCCCGCCCCTAAATCGTCTGACGTAAATTTTTGGATGATCTCAAAATAAATTCACGAAAAAAATTAGTCGGAAAAAATTATGTATGACAGATTGGGGGCAGGGGGGGGGGGGTCAAGACTTACGGAATCTAACAACAGTTCCAACTTTGAGTTTCGATTCTTAAAGCATTCATTTGATCGAAATTACTCAGCTATTTTGAAGGCCTGCTTTCAAAATTATTTTTACCATTCGTTCTGTAATTTCAATTTTATTTACCTTTTTTTCTTAAATGCAAAACCTCCTCCGTTGGTAGCTATTTTACAAAAGAAGAGAATCCGTAACTTCTAAATGTAGAAAAGTCATCAGGAGTCATGAAAATGCATTTTGGAGGACAAATTGTAGGGTGGGGACTGTTTCCTCCTAGTCTATAGATACGAGGGAAAAATGAGGAGGAGACGTTAATAATCGCCATTCACACTTCCAGAAGCGATTATTCGGGGCATTTCTGGTTTTGGAGGCAAGGATACATGCATACAAACACACAAACACCGGACAGAAGTGCGGATATGCCATAAATACTCGTCCGAAGCAGTATATCTCTTTCGCGTTGCTCCACGCCCAGAGCACATGCTATCCTGAAACTACAACCACGGCAGGCATCACACCTATGGCTTCTTTTCTGGGCTCTTCGATTCGAGATCTTGTTTCTCGAGGGCCCTGAACCTCGACCGCGGATCTCTAGAATCTCTCGGTATTTGAAGCCTCGCTGCCGACGCCTTGTCGTCTTGACTCGGGGAGGAGACTCTCGTCAATGGAATCCGAAAAGTCCAGGGCGATTTATTGGCTCGCGAAACGCTTTGTTGAAAATCCTGATTTCAGGCTCTTTTTTTCGGAAGGGCCAGGAAATCGTGACTCACTGGAAGCTTATTTAACTTCTCTCATGTCACTTTTATTGGGATAGACTTTTTACAATTAGTAGTTTATTTTTTGTTTGGTATTTTGATTCAGACACACTCGAGGGGTAATTAATCTTGAAATTTGTCGTAGCTCTTTTAAGAAATCCCATGAAATCCCTGAAAATATTTGAAATCTTTTATCCTTAGAAATGTAATGAAATCTTTCAAATTTTGCGAAATTCCGTGAAATAACTCAAAATATTTGAAAATCTCCTTGAATCCTGGACATATGTTGTGAGCGGTAGAAAACCTTCACAGTAAAAACTAGGCCGTCAATTTTATTTGGGATCCTTTTTTGGGCGTTCTAATAAGATCTCACAAATAGTCTTATTTTAGTACCAGTTTCTGCCTTGTTTAGTTTGCCAACTTCAGATTGATAAATGATTCGAGATAGCGAACTAAATTGATTCAGAGGGTGCATTGTTTCAATTGTTCCAAACTTCACACTTACAAAAAACAAAAAATAGATGAAATTAAAAATTCGTAAAAATTAGTGTTGAACCGTCACACTCAGACGTCGCGAACTTCAGCCCTATGGGATACGTTGGTTTCTAGACTTGACAGATTAGAATTTGTTTTATCAGATTTAGTTATTGACAGATGATCCTCATTTCGAGCCTGTTTTAATCCACAAATCGACCTTATTTTATTAGATTGGAGGATCAAACTGAAGTGCGATTGTTTTGTTGCGTGAACTGTTTTAATACCGAATTAAGTTCTAAATCGAATGCTAGTTTTTACAGTGTTTGGATGCTTGGAAATCCCTTGAAATTTAATTTAATTTAATTCGTTTCATAGAGTTCTCTATAAGTAAACCTATAGAGAAACCATCAAATCTTTACTCAGAGAAATGGTTGGCTCTGAAGTCTCTTCAAATTCGTTTGAGTTCTTTGTGCTCTCGTAAAATTCATAGAAATCGTTTGATATCCCTCATGAAATCCTATGAAATCATGTAACCACGAAATCCATTCAACATCCTACGGAATCCGTTGAAATATCTTGAAATCTTTTCGGAATCCCTTAATAATCGTTGAAATCTCACAGAAAAAACTAAGTGTAAACTTTACCCGCATTTCGGGGTAAATATTACCTGCAACAAAAATTACCCCATGTGGGTAAACTTTACCCGCACATCTCGGTATTTTTTTGGTTTTACCCATGCTTGTGGGGAACTTTTGACAGTTCTATCGATTCGGCAAAACAGCCTTTATGAAGCCGCACTTATCAGATTTGCCTGTTACACCAACCATCAGCTAACTTCACTTCAGCGATTCAAAGCTAGTGGCTTTCAATTTTCAAAACTTTCATGAGAACAAAAGACAGTTTCTGCCCATCGAGGGTAATATTTGTGTTTTACCAATACGAACAGGTGAAAATACGAAATTACCTGCAACACTATTTACCCTAAGTTTTTTCTGTGCTGATCTTCCGATATCCCGTGAAGTCATGAAGTCTAACGAAATTCCTTATAACCCTTAAAAACTGTTGAGATCCTTTGAAATTTTTTTTAACTCCTCCAAAATTTAAGTGGCTTTAAAATCTTTAAAAATCCTTTGTATTCCTTGATGTGTCCTGAAACCGTTTGAAACAGTTTTAAATACTCTCACACAGTTTAAATCCTATAAAACTCTACAGACAATTTTGATAGCCCTCGAAATCTTCGAAACTTCTTTGAAATCCCTTGAAACATCAGAATTACTGTCAAAACTCTTTTAAATTCTCTGAAATTCTCTCAAATCCGTTGTAATGTTTCAAATCTTTCATATGACTGTGAAATATTTTCAAAGTACTACACATGGGCCCATTCGCATTCAAGGCAAACCTCTGGAATCCTTTGAAATCCTTTGAATTCGTTGGAAATATTTGAAATCCGATGGAGTCGTGTAAGACTTTCGAAATCCGTTGAAATCTTGAAATCTGGTACAGATGTCAGATACGCTGATGAATTCAGTGATTGACCTCTTGAACACACATGTTCTAAACAGTTTTAACCACTAAAATTGATACATTTTATAGACTATGACTTGTAACCACTATTATGATGGATCTTGCTACCTGGTAGAGGATAATAGCAGGAAGTTCTGTACTAAGTAAGGTTCTAATAGAACAGGACATTTTATAGCTATAGGTCGACCTGAACTCTATAAATGGTACATCTTCATTTTGCCCTTTGGTTCGATAAGTCATTTGAGTTTAAGCTAAATTCCTTAAAGGGCCATAAAGCGCAGATGGACCAGAAAGAAGCATGGATTTCCTTCTGACATCGTTTGCCATAAAACAAACTAACCGCCGACAGAAATCTTGTTCATTGCCCTTACCGCGGGGCGTTACGAGGCCAGACTTTATCGCCTCGTGAACTCGTAACTCTTGCAAACGGTTTTACGCACGTAGCTCAGCGCGACGCTTGAATTTCGAGGTCCACCCATTGGGCACACCTACACGATCGCAATGATAGCTTCCGAGATTCTAAAGAACCTCCATGCACGCCAACGCTGCCTTATTTGTGGTGAGAAGGAGGTCTCCATTCTCCACCCTACGACTTTTTTCAGTTTTTTGAATAAAAAAACGCGGAATGACGATTAATAATGCGTAATAACGCGTAATAATGCGTAATGGTCGCGTATTAGCGAGTCGCATTTCTCTTATGCTGTATTCTTGTTGCATTTTTTGCATCCTTGATTCTCCGCATTAAAATTTGAAGTACCTTGAACATCTCTATTTTTCAATTCAATTTTCTGTGCAACAATATATTTAAAATATATAGTTTGAAGTGTAGCAATTTCAAAAATATGAATTTTGATCCAAATTGATCAGGATTTATGCATGTATGCTGGGCGATTCACCAAAACTTCAGAGTTTCATAAGATAAATGTTGTCAAATAAATAAATAGCGACATGTTATGACTTTTTATACACTGCTTCTTTTGGAGGACCACAATTGTATTCTTAGCCTTGTACAACTATGAGGTCATTCACTACATTTTCAAAATCATTACACGGTGATACCACGCTGCAAACACCAGTTCTCGTAAGATCACTGAAGTTAAGCAGTGTTGGGCACGGTTAGTACTTGGATGGGTGGCCGTTAGGGAATACTGCGTGCTGCTGGCCCGTCGTGGGTGTGGTGGGCCCACACTGGTAGTAAATATCCACCTAGAAACACTACACGAATCGGGTAGTGTATAATATTTTCAAATAAAACATTCTCGCCTTATCTTTCTCCTCTGCTGTTATCCTTAAAAATGATTTTCTCATGCATTATTTTCATATTTCAATTTCAAACGATTGTCAGAATGAAAGGTTATAAATTCCCAAGAAACTGCAAACTTCACAGATTTCAATTTCGGATTTCATTACACCAGCTATGGCTACACCAGCTACAATTTCTAAAAAATTGATATAAACAATTGCGTAAACGGAATTTTTTAGTCGACAAACATTATTCGAAACATTCATATATAATTAAAAATGAGGTATCTTTGATAATGTATTTCATTCACTTAACGTAATTTTATAGGAAGCCTTGTCCATTTCATCAGTGATATTTTATTTGTACAAAAGCATTTCTTCATTTATATAAAAATTAAGAAATAACTTCGCTAATATTAGAAATAAGAAAGGGGACATGAAATTAAATTCTTTCTTGAAGATTAAGCTTGATTCGTCTCTAAGGAAAAATAGTTTATAAACATTACTATTGCACCAGTGTCATGAAAAATTTTGGAAAAAACTTCACGATCTAATTACAACTTGTCTATACGCCCTACGTGATTTGTATTACTTTGAATGGATTCTAAAATCATTTTCAAACAAAACGCGTTATTCTGAACTTTTTATCTCTTTTATCTGTATCACAAATTATTAACCCTAGTTATTAACAATTAACCCTAATCCTGTCATTGAACACCAATAAGCAACTATATATAATAGGACGTCAAATCTAACGGTTACTGAAAATTGCCTATAAACACAAGAAACATAAATAATTAACTGAATGTATACATTAATTGTTATACAAAATTTACATAAGGATATATACTTTAGTACAGCGCGCAAATGTTGAATTTTGTGTTGAATACACTGCACTCCGCAAACGATTTGAATGAAATATACAAAAGAAAGGGAGATAAAAGCAACTGCAATACTTACAGAGGTATCAGCTTATTAAGTACCGTAAGTAAAATATACTCGAAAATGCTTATTCGTAGGGTAATTAAAATTACAGAAGAAAAGATGTGGGAAGTACAAAGTGGATTTATGCCGGGAAGATCATGTACAGATCAAATATTTATCTTACGACAGATACAGAAAAAAGCTTGAGAGTAGAAAAGAAAGGTTTCTGTGCATTTGTTGAGAAAAAGCATTTGACAAGGTGAATAGAAGTAAACTTTAGGAAATCCTTAAAGAGTACGGAGTCAATGGATGGCTCCTACAAGCAATAAAAACAATATATACAGGTAGGAAATCGAGTTAATGGGTTAATGGGAAACTGAGTGGCTGGTTCGATATTATGTAAGTCGTGAAACAAGGATGCGCTATGTCCTCATGGCTATTTATCATATTCATTGATAAGTGTCTAAGAATGGCCCTATTCGACGAAGAAGGTGTAGATCTCGAAACAGTGAAGGTACGTGGGTTAGCTTTCGCAGATGACATAATTGTTATGGGAGAATCAATCGGGGACTTGCAAAGAATGTTGAATAAACTTAATACAAGCATAGAGAACATGGGCCTCGGAATTAGCGTAAATGAAACAAAAATCATGGTGTGTAGATACAAAAGTGAGAAAACAATGTGCAACATTGTCCTCAATGATGGAAGATTAGAACAAGTTAACAAGTATACACTAGCGACGGACAAATAGATGGTAAGTTAAATAGGCGCATAAATGAGGGTTTGAAGGTTATCAGTAGAGTAGGGTCCATTCTCAGAAATAAAAACATATCAAGAAAAGCTAAAATGGTCATACATAATTATATTTTTGTACCGACTGTACTATACGGTAGCGAGACATGGACCTGTCAAGAAAAGGACAAGAGTAAAATTAACGCGATTGGCATGAAATCTCTGCGCACAATATGCGGGAAAACACTGATGGATAAAGTCCGAAACGAGATAATCTTCAAAGAATGTGGTACAGAAGAGACACTAGTTGACATATGGGGAAGAAATCAGTTAAGATGGTTCAGATATGTTGAAAGAATGAAAGATGGACGTGAAGGAAGCTAGATTAGTATGCCAGGACAGGAAAGTGTGGCGACAGATAGTTTGTAAACAGAGTGCCAATAGAATGAATGACGTCTGAAACAAAGACCCTGGATACTAATGGTTCTCACATTACTCCTTCCCTCAACAGCAAGTCACGCCTACCCCGAAAGGGAAACGGCCTCATGGTATAGTAATAATAATAATAATATGGACAAAAAAATATTTGTTTGAACCAACAACATTTTTCGGTTATTGTTTTAAACGAAAATTCTGGCAGATGGAGTATTTCCTTGACTCAGCAATAACATTTTGTTGAGTCAATTAAATATTTGTTTGAATCAACCAAAACTTGCTTGTTTTATCCAAAACATGTATATCCAAGAAAACCGTTCTTTTGTTTCACGCAATTTTTTTCTGAGTGTATTTTCTTCCCTGAAATGCCTTATATTTTGAATTGAATTTGTAGTTGTTGACAGGTCATATATTTAATTTTTGATGATGAATATATTAAACAAATGCCCCAAAGGAATGTTTGTTCTTGGAAATTTTCGTTTTTTTTTCAATAAATTCTGTTGGAAGAAAGTTGATACTAATATTTTATTAAGATTTGTATAGGTAATTATTACATGAATCATTGTTATAAACAATTCACCAAATTAATACGCAACTGAATGTGTGTGTGTATTTTTTGAGGTGAGACTACTGACATTTTAGGGAATAATATGACAAAAGCAATTGAAAATTGTCAACTAATGTGTTTCTACAATATTTATAATTTCACTCTTCTATGCGTATATTTTCAATATTTCTTTTGATGTATCATCTTGATGAATATTAGCATGTATATATTACATCTGATATTTAGCAATATTTCAGAGATAATGGTTTATGTGAAAAATTATTCAAAAATACCTGTTAAATATTTTTGAAATATGTTTCTGACACGTTTGCCCTCCGATTCTTGATTGTAGAATTCATTTCAGAAGGTAATTACAATACGTTTTTTTAGATAGATATATTTTTGCTTCCTCATAGAGGAAGCTTCGTAATGGTAAAATTTCCCAAAATTTTTAAATTCATTTAATTGAAGTTTCCCCAATTTAAAAATATTTGATACAGTGTTCTAAGTAATTGTCCGGGTGTGTGTGTGTGGATATGTAGATGTGTGAATGTCACACTTTTTTTGAACACGATAACTTGAAAACGGTTGCAGATAAATTGATGAATTTTGTAGGGCTTATTTTCCCGACTAATATCTTGAAACTGACCGAAGGATTTCTAACAATATTTTTGTTGCATTTTTTTTGCACTCAATAATATTTTAAAAATCGGTTTTTTATAGTAAAACTATTTTCATTAACATAATTCAATGTTTCTTAAAGGATATAAAAGATTCTTTGGTTCGAGACGAATCGATTGACCTATAATATTAATATATTTTATTGAAGCGTAGGGAAGTTATGGTAATTTATAAATTTTGAAAATCGATTTTTTATAGTAAAACTTTTTTCATGGACATAATTCAAAGTTGATACACCAACAGAAAATATGTGTTGATTCAAGAGGAATCGATTGACCTAAATATTAATACATTTTATCAAAGCGTAGCGAAGTTATGGTAAATTATATATTTTGAAAATCGGTTTTTATAGTAAAACTTTTTTCATTGACATAATTCAAAGTTGATGCAACGATATAAAATATTCCTTGGTTTGAGACGAATTGATTGACCTACAATATCAATACATTTTATCAAAGAGCAGGGAAGTTATGGTATTTTTTTTTTATTCTTATAGTAAAAAATTTTCTTAGTCTCATAATTTAAAGTTGATGCGAGTATAGAAAAGTTGTGTTGATTCAAGACGAATCGATTGACCTATATGTTTTATAGTCTTCCAGAACTATTACAGATCAATTACAACTCCCGTGTATCTGAAAATCATTTAGAGACCCATGAGTAATTTGCCCTTCGACATGGATCCTGTTTCCTGAAAGGTCACTGGCCTCTCATGAAGAGACCCGCAATTCAAGGTGAGTTCCAAACCACCAGAGTCTTGGTAGAAGTACATAGAAAATTCCTATTGGTATGGCAAATCAATTCCATTAAATTTTTCTTCCGCGTTTCCATATTCTAAGATACATTAACAATTTTTATTAATTTTTCGTTCTATTTATATTGGGTGAGAGAGTAGCGGTGCCAACTAATGCAGTCCAAGACTTTCATGTCACACGAACTAAATCTCGAGAGTTCGAATTCCCACAATAACTTTATTTTTAATCTTTAAACTCAATTTTTCCCTACTCGAACGATTTCTTGTGTCCTTTATCGAAAGATTCGAGGGTGAGAATCTCAAACCAAGAAACATTTAGATGACACATAGGTTTCCATATAATATCGGAGGTGGCTATTGGCGCGAGTGGAGCACGGGAATCATTTGTCATCGAGCCACATTGTGGTCGCGCCTCTGATGTGCCGGCTCGTAGCTAGCAATGCTCTTCCGTTCGAATTCGTGTACGAATCATTGTTGCCGTTTGCACGAATCGTTTGATTTATGCATTCCTTTCTCGGGCGACAATACCATCGGGTAGCGGTAAAGAAACCACCGGAATGGTCCTCCTCTATTTTGGGGTGCGGGGCTACCAACCCCCGAATAAAAGGCCGGAGGTTATGGTAGGGGATCGAAAACGGTATATAGTATACGGTCGAGCATCTGCCAATATTTGTCATCTATTATCGTTTCTGCCTTGTAAACAGCACTTTATGAACGGCTTGTTAAACGATAAAGTACAGTCTCTATCTACGTCTTTCATCTCCTAAGTAATATATTCCACAAAATCCTATGAAAATCAGATCAACAAGGAATTATTTCAGATTAACCAGCCAACATAATAGCTTTTTGATTGAACTGTTATCTCTGAAATTTCTTCATACGTTAAATTATTATTAATAGGAACACAGAACAGAATAAACTCCATACTGAGAAACTGATGTCAATGAATCAACAACTTTCGTTTAAAAGCAGATTTTTATTGATCCAAATAAAATGTATATAGGTAGGATTACTATTGGATTGAAATCCGTAATTATTGTTTTATAGAATATTCATTCGGATCAATAAAATATCTGCGCTTGAAAGAGGGCTTTTGATTGAATATATAATCTTTTTAGTGCTGTTTCCAATTTGGACGATTCAAACTGATGCGGTGAAAAAGGGGTTATTACCCTATCCTATGGACTCTTTGAATTGAAATTCTGGAAAATGGGTTTACGCTGTTTAAACTTATATGAAACCACTTGGCACCACATTTTTACTGATTTGAACTATTATTATATCTGTTTAAAATCAATTTCAATCGAATTTCAAACATGTTTAAATTCCATGTAACCGTGATGCACAACAGTTTTAAACATTGTTAAACGTGGCTATAAAATAATACCTACCAGTTAAAACCCCAGTTTCAAATAATATCTAAAATTATGATGAATTTAAATTAAAAATTTAGAGCTTTTTTTTGGGTTTGAATCGCACTCTGGTCAGTCACAGGCCTTGTAGAGAATACATATATAAGAACAAGATAACCTGAAACTTCAGTTTCAGGTCAGCCCTGAAGAAGTGAACTGCAATGTTCATGAAACGTCGGAATGATTCATAGTTTCGCACTCGATTGAAACCCGAAAAGACTTCAAATTTTAAATTCAAATTTATCATAATGAACCATCTTAAACCATAATTCAATCCAACTTCGGAAACGTTTAAACCTAGTTGAATCATATTCCACAGTATAGATTCCAACATGTTTAAATCTCATAAAACCCATTTTCAATATATGTATTTGTATTTTCTCGAAACCATGTTCCAAAGTAGTTTCAAATATATTTCAACCAGGTTGAATCAAGATTTAACTTAATTACAAAAAAGGTTAAATAATGTTTCCAAAATTGCAAAGCCGGAAGAAGAACTTATGTACACCTAATTAAAGTTTCCAAATTTATTTATTAGATATGTAAACCATAAACTCCTGATAGCCGGTGGTATCCACTAAAAGTTGTTTTTACGATCGTGGTGGGACATTCCTTGATCGTCTAGTCTAGGTCTAAGGTTTCATCTCCAGTAACTTTTATCCTGCTGGCGTATCAGTAAACAAAAAATGCAGTGGGATCTTGGACTATTAAGGTTAAGTTTTTTTTTTTGGCATAAAGTAGTTCTATCGTGACCGTTTATTTTTGGTACCAACACTTATTTTTCCGTGCCATTGTAATGAAGTAGGTGTAATTTGGTGCGTAATTATGTATTCTTGTAGTGCAGGATATGCTTACTGTACGAAATATTTTGTGTTGTTTCAGAAAAGTTGATTATGAATAATGGGAATGCGTGGGGGGTAAAAAATGCCAAGTGGCACTTTCTACCCCAGAGTTTGTACGACATTAGCAGGCTATTTCTCAATCACTATAGCTGTGGAGCTTATTGTGAAAGCATCCCATGCGAGTAATGGATCTATAGTAGTGTCACGTATATGCTTATGAGAAGTGTGTTGTGAACTATAGCCATCGAACATTTTCGTCTGTATTAATTGCGAAAGTGACGCTGAATAAGTCTCTAAGCATAACAGTTATCTAGACATTCATCTATTTTGTTGATATGTACTGTGAGATCCTTCTGTGCAATTTAAAATTAAAAAATTTCATTTTATTTATGTTGGTACTCTAGTCCACATGTGGGGCAAGAAGTAACATTAGACAACGTTTATTATAATTAATTATAATTTGGAACTTTAACGTCTTACATATATTTCAAGGCAAAAACCAAGGCAATACCAAATTTCTTTCGGACACAGTGTTTTGGAAAGTAAATTTTGGCACTTTTAGCCCCGCCCCCTCATTGTTTCAAATATATTCTTTTCGAAACTACATTTGGGTCAAACTATAATAAATATTCTAGTCTCAACTTTCGCTGAAGTCAATTTTTGCATATGTCTCGATTCGTCGATATAAGGAAATCGTTTGCGATCGCGAGAATAGAGCAATACCGGAAGGTGAATGGTTGCAAGAAAACAAGGCAGTGTGGTTGCACGCATCCTTCTCTGAGGCTGTTATTATCCTTTCAGACATATGTGGGCCACGCATCAAGAATAAAACACTTTTGAACGCATTGACTAGCTCCGGGCACCTATCTCCATCTGTTGGGCCCGGTTGGGCCTCGGGCATAAAATACAGTTACGTATTGTTTGCCAAGTATTGAAAGAACTATCAGATGCAAATTGTGAAAGTTGAGCAGGAAGATGTGCAAAAGTTGATTACGTAATTCACATACTTCATTGAAAAAAATAAATATTATGTTTGTAATTTTGTGTTTCAATTTTAGTTAAGATTCTCGGAACAAATCGAGATTAGCGAATATTGCAAGTTCGAGAATCGACTCGCAAATGTGTATGGTGAAACAAAATTACCCTCGCGACTTTCGCGATGCACACTTCCGTTTCGCGCTTTATGCCGCTAGAGTCCTTATTACTTGACACGTTATTTATGCACGTGTAGTAGAATGAAAAATGCCCCGGTACCACCCCGGCCCACCTGGGGGCGGAATCGCATCCGCCCCTGCCGCCCCCAGGCGTATTGGGGCTGTACAACTGAAATCAACGAAACCCGTCACTCGAATCTTGTCAAAACACTCCGGGAAGGAAATTAATTTACAAATTTTAGGGGCCTGGATACGTTTAGAGAATTTTCAGACTAATCAATAATAAAAACACATTTATTTTTTTATATGGGCGTTTTCACAAAAAACGTCATTTTCAGCAAGAAAAAGTTGAAAATGAAGTTTTGAGCATATCCTGCACATTCTTCTCACACATTATAGATGCATATATAATTAATTTAAATCTTCTTATGACGAAATAAATGGAGAACAGAAAATCATTTCGAGTTCGTTTTTCTGGTTTTATGTTCAGAATACTACCCACTGTAGTGTAAGTAGCTAATATTATCAGATATTTATAGGAAAAATTACTTTATTTCAAATCTAAAAACAGCTTAATTTTTAGGCACGCACATTATTATTCTTGTGTGAACGTTTTCACACTCTTTTTTTCCAATCTTTGATAAAATTTCGCTGAAATTTTGGAAGGGGCAGTTCAGCATCAAATTGGCTTAATATTTCGACAATTCAGTATCACATCTATTTCCTTTATAAGATGTGTGCCCGACGCCCAAATATGATGAAAATTGGACCTGGGTAAATGAGCGTACTTTCCATACGTGTTGTTGGGGATATTTAAATCTTAAAAACGGTGACTCTACTTTGAGATTTTTTTCTTGACTTTAAGATGAAAGCACAGTCTCAAGTCTATAAAAGTTGATTTGCACAGAAGAAGTGTGGGCATCATGAGAAGCATTCAATTTGTAACAGGTGACAAATATCACATAGGTATGTTTTTGGGAATGGGACCAACTATTAATATGTTACTATTTTTCGCGAGGGTTTGTGCAATGAATTTAAGCTTTTTTTTTTTATTTCAAAGAGTCTATCTGTGAATTTTCATTTAGTATATCTTAACTTTTAAGTGTAGCATTAGGGTAGTCCGGAACAGCGGCTACCATGGGCGCAAAGACGCTTTTGCAAATAACAACGTTATTCCTTGACCATTTCCATTCTACTTTGCATTAAATAATCTATTTTATTAGAAAAATAGTGTCATAAACACAAATAATTAATATTTAAGCTATAAAAGAAAAGTTGTGTAGAAAACAGTTTTAAATTAAAAATAATGGAAGATTCTCTGGTCGGAATATAACGCTTGCAACATTATTTGAAATACTCATAGCATGAAAATTCAATATTCTGATGAATGAAACATGCTTTCATCAAATTAGAAAATAATTAAGGCTTCTTCATGGGAGCAGTGGCGACCAACAAAATAGTTGAGAAATGAAACCTCAAAATAAAACGCATATATAAAAACATATTATCATTCTTTTTTTTTGGTAGAGTAGACATTGGGATTTATTCGGTAGATTTATGCAATCCGCATCTAACAGAATTTCCAGAAATGAGAGCTTTTATCCCAGCTATCACTATTTTTCAAATTTTCATGTTTAAAAAACCTTTTAATTCTTACTATCAGTTTCTATATACGATAAAAGTTCACTTTCGCAATGCAGAATATTCCCGCACGAATCAAATCATCAAATTTTCAATTTTATAAAAAAAATTTGTAGCTACCGATTCCCCTGTATGCTAAGAGTACAGCCCAAATGCATCTTGTTAAAAACAATTAAATCATGAAATCAGTGTTTTATTAAAATAATTAATACATATTGAAATGTGTCTACAATGATGTGGGACATAAAAAAACACATCAATTCCTTTTTTTATAAACATTACACAGAGCAATGAATGTTAACCAGACGAAACTATCCCGCAGTCTACCCTATAGTCATTATTTTGGGATTTTTCCCAAAAAATATTGGAACGCAACATACCCAATATCATAGGAAATTCTCCTGAAAATTAATTCGGAAAAATTTTCAAATTTATTTGGGAATCGTAATTTAAAAATAGGAAATTTTCCCAAACATAAATTTGGAAAAATTTCCTAATTTATTTGGGAATTTTACTTCAAAATGAGGAAATTTTCCGAAAATAAACGAACTTATGTGCAAATTTTCCAAAGGTAAATAGTATATTTCCTATGGAAGTGAGAATTTTTCTGAGTATAAATTGGGAATATTTCCCAAATATTTTAGGAATTTTTCATTCCCAAACATGTATATAAAATTTCCCAAACCGATCGAAATATTTCCATTCAAAAAGGAAAATTTTCTAAAGTATTGTGACAATTTCTAACTTTTTTAAGAAAATAGTTTTTCCTACCCAAAGTTGGAAATTTTACCTACAAAATTAGTGGGAAAATTTCTGAAATTTCATGGGAAAATTTCCCAAATATTATAGGAATTTTTCATTCCCAAACATGTATGTAAAATTTCCCAAACCGATCGAAATATTTCTATTCAAAAAGGAAAATTTTCCAAAGTATTGGGAAAATTTGCAACTTTTTAAGGAAAATAATTTTTCCTACCCAAAGTTGGAAATTTTAAGGTATCGCGATGACAGAAAAATGATACTTTCTGTGAAAATGCCCATATATGTTGAGAATAACGTGTCGGATATAAAAATAAGAATCAGGTGATAAAGTAGGAATTATATTATGAAATAACTGAAAGCATTTATCACATTTTCACCCCTAAAGTGTAGTCACAGATCCAGTTATGTTTCAGAATGCGAACATTATCCTGGAGCAAGGATCATATGATTCCTGTTGCAGAAGCTTCCAGCATGCAAATGCCTTCGCAATTGTGTGCACGTATATGACATACGGGATCATGCGAGCCTGAGTACCGAGACACAATACGGGCCAGTCATTACTGTCTATAGTCATTGTTCAGAATGTGCCGGATGCTTCAAGACCGAGGAAAAGTAATGGCGCTCTCTAACCGGTTGCCAGCTTGTGAATACCCGTACCTATCTTCCTCTCTCATATGCACATATCACACATATACTCAAGAAAAATTTTCTTTTTTCAACTCCATTTTTTCAGTTTATGCAGGGCTCTAAGGAAGAACAATAGCCATGTGCTTTTCATATTACGAAATATTTCTAACTCATTTCGAGGATAATATTATATACTTCTCATTCAGGTATAGAAAAATATCATATAAGAGGTGCATGAATATTCTCCAAACTCTACTTTAATGAAATATTATTTTATTGCAATTAATCTAATTAAATAACAATTTGTCCAATTTTTTTTGTTTTTGAATTACTGTTTGTCCTAATCTTTATTTTTCCGAATTACCACGTGAATTGATTTTTATTATTTCGAAGTGCCATTTGTCATCACTATAATTTTTCATTTCTCATAATTTTCATATTAGCTTATTTACATTTCTATAGGAATGACCATTTGGCATAATTTTCATCTGTTGAAATCAGCATTTGCACTAATTTCATTTTTGGAATTACCAATAGGCATCACTTCTATTTTTCTGAATTACAATTTGTCATAATTTTCGTTTATCCATATTGCCATTTGAAGTAAATCTTCATTTCTACGAATAGCCACATATCCTTTGAAATTCATTTACAGGAAATGCAAATCGATCCACTTCAATGAATCGGCGTAAATTATGATCATTCGTGAAAATATAAATTAGTTCATATGAAAATTATGACAAATGAAAATTGTGGTAAGTAGTAGTTCGAAAATTATGCCCCAATGGTAATCAGAATGAAGCAAAAATCCTATGTGAATATTTCGCCATATAAAAGTCACTTTTGCTCCCTCACGTAGTGTCTGTGCGAATATTCATTGAATTGTTTTAAAATTTGGTGAATTTCTTCTTTTTTGATAACATTAGAAATAAGAAACAGATTATTTTTCCAGAAAAATCAATTGTAAACCTGCAAAATTGAACTATTTCAAAGAAAACATTCAAAAATACATACCCTCAAAATGAAATTCTTGAAAATTGAATAATTTGCAACTATATATATTTGAAATTCAAGAAAATTTAAATGTAGCTTCTCAAAATTTTAAATTGAAGACTTGAAGAGTTTTCAATTTTTTAAATCTACAATGAAAAATGATGTATGTTTTGAGTTTTACAATTGAAAATTCTTTAATTTTGATGATTGACACTTGAAATTTCTTCAATTTTGAATATTTAGAATTGCAAAGTTTCGACTCTTGGCAAAATTTAGGATTTTCTATTTCAATTGTAAATTTCCAAAGTACATATTTCTGTATTCCTAATCAAAGTGTTCAAGCAGCCCTTCTAAATTAAAAAATTCTATTACTATATTTAAGTTGAGCGACCCCAAAAACCTTAGGATATCCATTTCCATAAAATAAAGAGTGCATTAATCAACTTGATCTTGGAAATTTTGTTATCAAATTCGGATCCAGCGGACCCAAAAGGTTTCAGAATTCTTATTTTGTTAGAAATTGGATCACTAATGCAGATTCTGGAAAATGATCAATGAGTTTTTCAAAAAATTGTTATAAAAACATGTAAGAAATATTTTTTAAATTAAATACTTTTAAAATTGCATGCTTATTCTAGCTCCATGAAGTTGTACACGTTTTTCCCATGAGGAAAAGGGCGTTTTTGTTGTAGTGTGGCAATTATCAATTCAGTTTAATAAAAATGATTGGCTAAACATTGTATTATTATTTATAACAATATTTTCATAGAATAATGCTAGAAAGTTACAGTTTTTTCCTGAAATTTTTTTACTTTTTGTCCACTATTCAATTAGAGTTAGGTGACACTTAATTATTATTAACAAACATAATTGTTTGAACAAGTGATTATTATTTTTAATGAAATTCTCTTTGAATAATGTTATAGAAAGTTGCGGATTTTAAAACAATTTTCTACTTCTTGTCCACTTTGCATACTTGGAGTGAGGTTATAGATTATGGAAATTCACAATCATAATTGTTGCAATAATTTATTATAATAGTTATGAATAGTTATGAACAATAGTTTCAATTAAAAAAAGCATTTAATTTTTTGTGGATTTGAAAAATGTTTGGACGATTTTTGCATGAAAATACGAACACAAATTTTCTAATGCTTTAGCTTGGAATCATTCAAAGTGCAGATACTGCGTTTCTTGTTTGACTGTAGAAATATTGATTTGGCCAAATAAAACTTAATTCAAACGGTAATTCAGATGAATAGAAATTAAGACAAATTGCTATTGGGTTTTGGTTTAATTAATTTCAGCAAGTTCAACGTTTGGGAAAAGCATAATGCTGTAACAGAACAGAAAATAATAATAGCAAAAAAAATTAAGTTTTTCTCATCATCTTGTGAAGTTCTCAGTCTGTCCCAGTTTATTCGATTTTCCCAATTTTCAAAGATAAAAATTCCCAGCGGAATTCGTTTTGAGTTTCAAACCTTAACATTAAACGCCTTTATAGAAACATTTCCAATTTTTCTGCAATAGGGAATTGCGAAATTTCTCAAGAGTTTTTATCAAAAATTCAAATATCCTATCCTATAACTTTCTCATTATTCCATTGCATGCAGTCAAATTGCTTTCTTCTCCTTTTATTATGTTGCATGGCTGGCCACTGGTTCTTTGAAAGGTGTTGAATTCTGGAGCGATATCTTTTTCGAAAAGAGAGTCACAGTTGGTGCGAGAGCTGAAGTTTCTGAAGAACAGAAGAGTCTATCTGAAAAAGGAGTTAAAATTCACGCGATGATCGGCGGCAGATGGGTCGTATTTTGCGGTCGGAGCAGATGACCTAGACGTGAGGAGATCGAACGAGGTGAGATGGTTGCGATTCCGCGCGAGCGAGACAATTTACGGATAATCGATAAAGAGTTTTCAAGAATGGGAATGTAATGTTCGTGTTGTATGGCCCATTGATACACATGTGTGTGACCGCAGACACGCCAGAAACTGACCCAATTTTCGACGTCGATCTTCTTGAGTCTCCAAGGAGAAAAAATATGATCACCGGACCTCACGCAGGTCTCGACATAATAGAGGTGCAACTTTAGTGCTGACAATCGTTTTTTAAATAATTCAGGCGAATTCCTCTTTTTCTCGGACCTTAAGGCTTGTAAAGAGAAAACAAAATTCATGTTAATTTATTCGGGACCTATTTTTCCATGTTTCTTTGTACATTTTGGCAATTTATCAGGTTATGCGCTGGGAACGTCCATAGTTTGGCCCAGACAGTGTTAATCATCTGTCTACATTTTTTCGAATTTCCGAAAAGTATTAATTTTTAACCATGCAGTTATATTAATAACCAAATAGTTGATTTTCGAGTAAGATAGACGCATTTTCAACCAAATAGTTTACATTTTAACCAAATAATTAGATTTTCAGCCAAAAAAGACGAATTTTTTCAATGAAAGATAAATTTTTAACAAAATAGCTTATTTTCAACCAAGAAAGATGACTTTTCCACCATGAAAGATCATTATGTAATTCAAGAGGAGGAATTTGAGCTAAAAAGATTCATTTTTTAGAAGAAAGTTTAATTTTCATCAATAAAATTCATCTTCAATCAAGAAAGATGACTTTTCTACCACAAAAGATAGATTTTTAATTTAATAGGATGAACTTTCAAAAAAAATAGTTGGATATTTGACCAAAAACGATAAACTTATAAAAATAGTTAAATTTTCAACCTACAAAAATGCATTTTCAAGCCAAAAGATACATTTTTTAGCAGACATAGGAATTTTTAACAATAAAGTTCATTTTCAACCATGAAACTTGACTTTTCTACCAACAGATGAATTTTCAACTAGTTGGATTGAACGAAAAAAAAATTCAACCAAGTAGTTGTATTCTGAAACAAAAAGATGAATTTTTAACAGAGTAATTCAACTTTCAAGCAAGTAGCGTAAGAAATAATCGTAGATTTCCCATACAAAAATATGGAATTTTTTCCATACTTTTGAATATCCCATACCAGTATAGAAATTTCCCGGTGGTTGTTGGAAGATTTTCCATACTTTATGGTAAAACTTCAATACAAGTATGGGAAGTATGGTACTAAAGTATGGGAAAATTTCCATCCTTGTATGGGTTAATTACTTCCAATACATGTATGGGAAGTTTACCACAAATTTTTCTTACATTTCCTAATTATTAATTAAATTAATTAAAAATTTTAATTAAAAAAAATTAATTAAATTTTCTTACTCTTATTGACATATTTCTTTCTTCTTTTTGGTTAAATATATAACTATAGTTACATATTTAACCAAAAAGAAGAAAGAAATATGTCAATTTTCAACCAAATTATTGAATTTCAAAACCAAAGAGACGAATTGTCTACAAAAAAGTGGAATTTTCAAACTGAATATATAATTTTTTAACAAAAGCCGCTAAGAACAAAAAACTATTTTGTTTCAGACTAGTTGATCCAAAACCGTCCTTCCATCGACAAAAAACTAAATTACGGCCCTAGTAAAAACACATAATATCAAAACTCTATTTGTACCAAATAGTTAAATTTTCATAAAAATAGTTTAATTTGTAACCAAATAGTTGAATTTTCAATCAGATATTGTTTTTGAACAAAAAAGTTCATTTTCAACCAAATAGTTAAATTTTCTAACAAATTGTTGAGTTATCAAGCCAACAAGACGATTTTTGTATTAAAAAAAAGGTTGAATTTTTGACTCGAAAATATGAATTTTCAAATAAAATGAAGAATCTTCAATGAAAAAGTGCAATTTGTGAAAAGCAGTTTAACTTACAGCCAAACCGTTGCACTTTTAGCCAAAAAGGATGAATTTTCATCTAAGAAGATTGATTTTCATTTTTTATTTAATTTTTATTTGGAAGAATTCATTCTTAAACAAAATTAAAAACGAATTGTCAGCATTTCAGTTAAACTTTTGTAACAAAATAAATGAATTCTCAACTAAAATTACACAGTCACACACAAAAAATAAGTGTCGTGATCTGGGGACGCGACATATGTTTTCCTATGGATTTCGACGCGCTGAATTCGAATCCGATGTCAGAATTTGCCCTTCACGTCAGCGTTTCACCCTAACCTTAGAAAACTTGAAGAAATTAGTATTTCCTGTTCTGGGGATGAGGCATATCCATTCTTATGTTTTTCGATGCGCTGAATGCGAATTAGCTATCAGAACTGATCCCACACGTTGTCCTTCAACAATCACCTGAAAAAATCTCAATTAAATGATAAAAAAGTGTTACATACTGCCTTCAAGGCTGATTTTTTTCAAGGCCTATATCAGCGTAGTCTCATTCTTACAGTTGTGGTGACCTAACTTCAACTCACCTAAGCTAACCTAAACTCACCTGACCTAACCTAACCTGGCCTTATATAACCCTTATCTTCCATCGCGATGACGTTAGTTTTGTCAAATAAAATGATATGTCCTGTTTCGATAAATCGATATGATGCTCAGCTAGTGCTAATTGCGTGAAATGTTTAAGCCTGACTTTACTGTCATCTTCCTTTGCACATTGGCTCACCGCACTCCCGCTTTTTCGCTCAAGCGAAAAATGCTAAAAGGGTTGTCGATACTGGCTGAGTCCCTGGGTAAACGGCGTTCATGCCGTCTTGGCAGGCACAAAAAGAAAGTGTTTTACGATGCAGGGATTAGGAACCCCAGTATCGGCGTCGGGTTAGGGAGTATATAAAATCTCTTGTTCTTGTGGAAAAGTCTATATTGGAGAAACCGGGAGCGCGGCGAGACAATATGTAAAGAAAGGCGAGCGTAAAGTCAGGCTTGAACCTTTTTTACAATCAGCACTAGCTAAGCATCATATCAAAACAGGAAATAGCATTTTATTTAAAAAAACTACCGTGATCGCGATGGAAGATAAGGGTTATATAAGGCCAGGTAAGATTAGGTTAGTTGAGTTGAAGTAAGGTCACGTCAATTGTTAGAATGAGACTCTGCAGATATAGCCTTTAACAAAAAAATCAGCCTTCAAGGCAGTATATCACAATTTTATATCATTTTATTAAGTTTTTTTTAGGTTAGCGTTGAAGGACAACGGGTGGGATCAATTCTGACTGCTAATTTCTTCAAATTTTGTAAGGTTAGGGTGAAACGTTGATGCGTAGGGCAAATTCTGACATCGGATTCGGATTCAGCGCATCAAAATCCAGACACTTTTGTTGTGTGGCTATGTTATGAATTAAAAAAAAAAGCATTTGCAACAAGAGTTCAACATTCAACCCAAAATATAAGTTTTGAACCAAGAAGATTAATTTTCTAAAAACTAAATAGTAAAATTTTCAACAAAATAGATGAATCTTCAACCAAAATAATGAATTTTTAACAAATTAGTTGAAATGGCTTGCACTGACCTTGATCCTGTAGTAGACTTTCCAACCAAAAATTATGTGTATGTTTTTTTGCTTTTTATTAATTCATTTCACATCAAAGCGAAAAGCAAGGAAAAGGAAAAAAGGTAAGTTTTCTGAAAAGAGTGAAAAAAGAAGAATTCTATAAAAAAAAGTGAAAGAGGGTACTAGGGGAATAAAAATGAAGTCTAAAATATAAAAGTGATTTACGAAATTATTGATTCATTATTGAACTCTACCGTTAGAAGGCCATCTTGCGCAAAATTCGCACACTTTGTTCAAATTTATCAGCAGAAAACGTATTAAATATTACTTAAGTTTGTAAAGTTACTTCCACTGTCCCCCCTTCCCTCTTGTTAGCAAAAGCAGTTTCTTGACGTGGCGGGGGCCCCCCCCCCGAATTGGTAACGTAGTTTATGGATGGCCCCTTAATTATTAAAGAAGCTGATCAATGGTCAAGGTCCATTTTTGCAGAGACGCCCTGGACATTGTGGGCAACCCTCCAGGCCGCACGAGCCTCTTGCAGAACCCCCATATGCAGGACTGGCATTATTTTATATTTTTTTCTATAGGTGCATCTGCCACACGACCCCGACTTGTAGAGCGCGACACGATGAGTGAATATTAGGGCATGTGAGCAGATCTGGGCGTGGTTTTGGTGTCGTTTCTACAGGGCATTGTCCCAGGACGCGACGCACCTGGGAGTGAACGTACCACGCCTCTACACCCTGGTACATAAGAGGACTCCATGGATGTATCATTCTGCGTATGAGCATTGAGCACTGAACTCTGCATACGTATGCCACAAGCTCAAAATGTCCAACAACCCCTTCGTGTCTCTGAAACAAGAAGAGGAACCATATTATTTATTTCTTTTATACAAAACCACTTTTTAGACAAGCTTCTTTTTTTGGAATTGTTTTTTGTGTCAACTTGTTTTTATATGAATTGTTAAATTCTCATTTGCAATGGGGTTTATTCTTTCAACTTTTTTTTGTGAACTATTCGAAATGTAAAGTATTTTTTACTTGTGCGCACTTCCACAGATAAGTGTCGGTGGTTCTCGCGCACCTTAGGTCGTTATAGAAAGATTTAATAATTTTTTGTATCCCCATATAGAGGAAGCTTTGTAACGATGATAATCTTTTAGCATAATTTTTTGACATATCTCAAAATGATTCGACCTCAGGAGTCCAAAAATGAGGTATTTAAAAAATTTGCATTTGTGTATAGCGCGTATATAGGTTAACAATACTCTTTTTATGATAACTCAAAAACGAGTTCAGCTAGGGTCATGAAATTTGAAGGAATTGTTGAATAAAGCGTATTCTTCATTGAGCTTAAAGCCGCATCAGATAAGAATACATATTTTTCCTCGATTTCATATTTTTCTCAAAAATCTTTGTAGATGAGGATTTAAAAAAAAATTTGATTGTATTTGGGAATAGAAAACTTTTAGATCTTAATGACATTCAGTCTTCTTTAACGACGAAAGTTGAGATTGAATGACCAAATGGAGTATACAGAACTAGATATATTTTTATAGAAATTCAGTTCAATCTCCACAAAATAAAATAAAAATTAAATACACATTTTAGGCAAAGGGATTTTTTTCGAAACCTCAGTTTTTGCTACAATGAGTTCTTTTTAAATTTTTTAGATAAAAAGTCATAAAATTTAGTTAGCATTTTAACGTAGTAATATTTTTTTTTCAATTGGGGCCTAACTTGACGCACACATTTCTTCTAGTTAAAAATAATAAAAAATCTTTAGTACATACTCGTGACAACAGAAAGATAAGTCTTTTTCTTCTTTATGGTTTTCTGCTTGTGTGAAACTGAAGTTTTTTAGAAATGTTAACATGTCATCATGAGTTCGCGGGAATTTGACAGATTGTGGGACAAAGAAGTAATTAATATATGGAAATGGTATACATAAAGCGAGAGGGCATCAAGGAGATCAATTTGAAAAGAGAACTTTAGTGAGATAACAAAGCCTTTGATACCTTTATCGAATTTTTATAAGAAACATTGGAAATTAATGTAATTTAATTTCAACCTAATTGGCAATTAAAATAAATATTAAAGTCCAAAAATGATTTAGAAATATTAAGGATTGACACTTAAACCAAAAATTAAAAGTTAAATCTCCATCCAAAACTAAAAAAATGAAAAATAATGTAAATAACAGTACGATAGGAAACTGCAGTCGCATATATACATACATTACTAATATAAAGCATATGATAGAAATATTTTTTCGTAGTTTCCTATAAAATTATACCCTGATGAGGAGATCTAAATGATCTCGAAACATGTTGGTCCCAAAAGTAGTATAAAAAAGACGGAGAAAGAGAAAGGAAATTAGAGTGAGGATGGCTTGGTTGTCTTTTTTCCAATTCTCTCCCTCTTTTTTCCTCTAGTTATATACTTGTCTCTAATGAGCCGATTAAAAAGTTGTTTGGAAACATATTTCGAGGCCTTTCTATGCAATTATTTTTGCATATATTGAGCTTTTCGAATATGTTTTTTCAAAATAACTGATCTTTGGATTCATAATGTTTCTGAGTCTTTTTGTTCAAAAATAGAATTTTTGCACACATTGGCTTGATAATATTGTGTTTCTGATTTTCTTCTTAAAAAATCTTTACAGTGCCTTGAAGGGTCCTGAGTAGAATAGTGGTTCTAATGATATTCTGACCACTGTCCTAATTCAAATAGGGATAAATAGGGCGATTTCTACATGAGATAGACACCATACAATGAACGCTCCCAAACTACTTTGCAGCATCTTTTCAAACATTTGAATGCGAGTTTGAACTTTTGAATTTTTTTGTTAATTTGCGTGAATCCAAAAAATTACTTTTCAATAATTTTTTGCACTACATATCTTATTGATATAATTATTATGTAAGGCGGAGGATGATTTGCATCAGAGGGAGAAAATCGATACCTCCTTTAGAAGTTAATTTTTCAACAACCGTAAACAGGTACTAACTCCACATATCTGATTTTGGAAGCCAATAAAAATTCTGGTTAGTCTGGATACATAATTAGGAGCTTACTACTTCTAGTCTAGACTGGGTCTCTAGACATCTTCAGATTAGTTTTTTCTATTTTCATTAAAAAATTTTTAGTAAAACAGTTTGATTAGAAACGATTTTTCAAATAAAAGAACGAGAGAGATTTTAAAGCGATCGTATGGCGACCATTCCATGTACGTAATATTCAGAGTATCATCATCTCACATATTTTATGAAAATATATAATTAATTTTTACGCTCTCCATAACATTTTCGAACAGAAAAGTAATTTGAAATTTATTAATAAGGGTTCCTTTATCTTGATGGGGTACTTGTATAGCTTTAAATATGATTCCCTGGGTAAGGCATTGTTCTAAAAATGTGTTGCAGCCTTGTCGGGCTCTGGTGAGTTTTCTAGACCAAATAGGGAAAGTTGCATCTTTATTCAGTATATTGGTTTTATTAGTGATACTATAAATAGCTTCATTTGGTATCAGAATCGACATTAAAAATAGTGAAAAACTGCCCGGTTAAAAAATGTAGTATCACCCCAGTACTTGAAGCCCCTAATAATAACGGAATACTACTGGCCAACAACTGGTAATAATCGTTTAATGTAAAGGGTACTGAAACAGTACTTTTTATTCTACTGAGCCAATACTGGGCTAAATTCAATAATAGTAGCCAGCAGTGTGTCAGTACTGTACACTTGCGGAATATAGTTATCGTAAGAGGTGTTCCCAGTACTGGGCGAGTTTTTATGAATTTGGTTCGAAGGCGTTATTCAAATATTTTCAAATAGCTTGAAACTAGAACCTCAAATCTAAATTATACTCTAATATAATTTAAAACATAAGAATGATAACTGGGTAAGGATTAAAAATGAAATTTTACAGGGTGAACAGAAAAAATTTGCTACGATAGATTTTCAAACATGAAATTTGGTCAAATTATAGGTGGTGCGTTCATCAAGATTACTTCATTGAATATGTGAAATTATTTTAAACAAATTTATCTACGTGGTAGAGGTTGGGGGAATGGCCCTTCTTCAGTTTTTTCATCTCATCAATTTTAAAACTGTCTATTTTTTTACGAAATCACGAAAATATTGTAAGGAATTTTTCGGGCCTGTTAAATATGTGCAATATATCGACGTATCCCGATAAAAAGGTGCTATCTCAGTAGGAGGAAATAAAAAGGTGCCATCTCCGGTGGCGACGTATGGAACCTTGAAAATCCCATCTAAAAAGAATTGGGAACATCAGTGCCCCCTGATGTAGGGAACCTTTCTATTTAGTTCTGTCAAGATAATTTATGAAAAAAATGAGAATAACAACTGTATAAGGAACAAAAATAGAATTATTTCCATACTCTATGATGGAAAATTGACTCAAAATGATGTATGTGGCTATTATTTACAATGCTTTAAGAAGGTGAAAACCTTTTTTTTTTAATTTTTTGGATTTAAGAGTGGAAAAAATAATGGGTCCTTGTCCAGTTGTCATTCTCATAATTTTAAAACTCATTTTTTTGCATGACTGAAAAAAAATGTGTACATATTCCTAATGTAGCCACAAATAGTGTCCTAAATTACTAAAAATAAAACACAAATTAGATAATAATACACCTCTATTTCCAGAATCTAGGCTCTTTTTCAAGATATTTGAAACATGAACTCGTCGAGGTTCACTCAAGGAGGTTCACTCAAGCTACACCTGTTAAAAAACGTTACCAGTTAGTAAAACAAGCTAGGAATTTAAAGTAGTCTGAGTTGTGGGACAACGCACCGCGAGGGAAACGGGTCAATTTATAATTTCCCGCGGTCAGCCATTCGCGGAACAGCCGACCGGATCGGCTGCAACGGCGAATCGTCGTCGTTGACGTTGTCGTTCACGACATCCGAAGCATTGTAGCGCAACGTGTCATTCCGGTAATGTAATGTAAGTACGACCGTAACAATGCCGTATAGACGTTTAATTATCATAGAGTAATATCTAATAACATACATTAGTCCGCGGGTCGCCATATGGAGAACCTTTGTCCGCCATAATAACAGTCGCACATGGAAAGAGTTGTCTGCATGCGCATGCGTGGTTAGTACTCCTCCTTCTTCCCGGTCTTATTATTTTTTTCCTTTCCTTTTTTATTAATTATTTTCCTCTTCCTCCTCGCTTAACGTGTGACCCCCTCTTCGCCCCTAAACCTCAGACTGTCCTTTATCCCCCATCCCCCCGCTCACCTCCTTCTGGCCTTTTTTATGTGAATCATACCGCTGCGTGGGACTGATTACGGTCATCAGCCAGTCCTGTTCCGGTATCGGTCACTAATTACAATAATCAATACTACGTCATTTCCTTGTTTTCGAAATGCGAGACTTTAACTCTTCGATGCTCCACGCGACCATCGACATGTTCAACGGTAGCAAATCCGTTATTGATAATGATATGTCTCGGAAATGACTCTTTTCATTTTTGTCGTTTTTTCATTACATTTGATTTTTCAAAGAATAACAATAACACAGAGAATGATTTAAAATTTTCCTTTTGTAGTCTAATACGTTCAGCATTTTTTTCAAATGCAGGTAATGATGGCCAGAGTGACATAGGCGTATTAGGATTCGCACCTGTGTATCACAGCCACCTACAACCACGAAAATGTTAGACTGAAAATAGATTTGTCTACTATTCAATATCTCTTGAAAAGTTCCATAGTGATTTTCATGCGTTGATTACGATAATGTCAATAAAAAACCCGCAAAATTAAATTTCAGGGTTGAAACTTGGAAAAACTACTTTATTATAATAAAAATACAGGAAGTGGCATTCTAGGTGCTAGGGGTAACGCGTTTATCAAATCAGCTAGGTATACTGGAAAAAAGATAGGACTGTGAAGTAACAAAACTTTGTAAAGTGGAAATACAAAGATATCCCATTTTCAATAACCTTAATTTTTATTATGTGATACGAAAAAATACGAGCATACCCCAATTTCAGTAGTCCTTTTCAACACGAATGGTAGAAGAAAATTGGCATTGTTGGTAGTGTTGCCGCGATACGATACGATACGATAACCAAGGTCATTATCGTATCGTATCGTCTTATCGTCACGATAAAAATTTACATTATCGTATCGATTATCGCAATTATCGTATCGTATCGTATCGC
>CAKNXH010001664.1:33893-115279 GCA_932178445.1 Andricus quercusramuli | reverse complement strand
TATCGCAATTATCGTCTATCGCGGCATCACTAATTGTTGGGTGTAGCGAGTTTTTTTAAAGATGACATGCCTGAAAAAAGGTATGACTGAGTACGAACACACTCTTACCCCTTGCAACCATATCCCATTTCCAGGAAATTTCCTTTTTATCACGTGAAAAGTGAAAATACAAATTCTTTCAACCCAAAGGGTAGAAGAAACTAGGCATTCTAGACTTCTAGAGAATCTAGAATCTAGACTCTAGAGGTCTAGAGTGTAGCATGTTTCCTTAGAAAGGATATATCTGAAAAAAGATAGGGTTGAGTAGAAGCACATCCTTACCCTTTTTCCCGTAGACTTTCTTTTCATTATGTGAAAAGTAAAAATACAATCATATTCCATTTCCAGTAACCTTAATTTTCATTTAATGAAAAGTGAAAATGCAACCACATCATATTTCCAGTAACCTTTCTTTTTATGATTTGAAAAGTTAAAATACAACTATATCCCATTTCCAGTAACTCTTCGTTTTGTTATGTGTGAAGTGAAAATTCAAGCAAACTCAATTTCCAGTATTATCTTTCAATCAGAAGGATAGAAGAAAGGGAACATTCTAGGTCTCTAGGATGTAGCATATTTTGGTAAAGAGGATATATCTGAAAAAAAGATAGGGATGAGTAGGAACACACCCTTACCCTCATTCCAGTAGCTGTTCTTTTTATTATGTGAAAAGGGAAAACACAACCATATCCCATTTCCAGTAGCCGTTCATTCAATTATGTGAATGCTGAAAATAGAAACATATCCCATTTCCAAATAAAAGAAAATAAGTGAAATCTTAAAATTGAATATGGAATTTTTGAATTCGCATAGATCGAATGCGCTGGTTATCAAAAAATCACTCTCATGTCGAAAACAAGAATTGTTTACATTATTAGTATAGTATCTACTACATTGTTTGTATCAAGGTAAAATAAAATATTCCAATTGATAATTGTTCAAATTAAAGAATACAATTTCGCAATTGAAAATGTGTAATAAAAATATAATCAATCAGCGTACTCGACAGCGTTACCTGCTAAAAAATTATATCTAAAAATGGTAAAAAAATTTTATTATTGCAAAATTTTATTCTGAATTTGAAAGAATGATCAATTTTATTATCATATTTTACTACTCTACTAATAATATAGAATAATGGAGAATATAATAATCTAATAATTTTGAAAATTTTGTTTTCTATATTATAATGTAGAAAACAAGATTTTTTACATTATTATCCCCAGCGTATTCGAGATTTTTTTTCAATAATTTTTTTATTTCGTAAGTAAAAAACAAGATTTTTTAAATTTTAATCAGAATGTTAGCGTCGACGGCCTTCAAGATTCGTTCCTGCTTCAAAAATTTGCTACGGGATTTAGCATGGAAAGTGACATAGAAAGCTTCAAAAGCAAAGGAGGGCCATGAGGATGAGGCCTGCCCATAGTATTACACGCGATTTCAGCTACAAAAGATTCATCTCTGCCGATTTACGTTGACGTTCTTGTCGAATTCACACCCTGCTTCCCTTTTCTATGCCTTTTCTCACCAGGCCACAAAAAGTAGAGCGGGTGCTTTTCACAGACAATTGTTACTGCTGTCACCTCAAAACCAATACCCTACCAAAGTGTGACCTCTTGTTGAAATTGAATGAATTTCAATCCTATTCTTCGAATAATAAAATTATTCATCTAGCTTCACTTGGAAATTCCAAAAAATCATTCTTTTTATTCACAATAACATACAAAATATTATATTTATAATAATGCAAAACAAAAATGTTTCGGACAATCGAAATATTTGTACAAAAATGAGAATAATTCATTTTTTTTAAAGATTAATTTAAAAATAAAAATTGGTTCAAAAATTCAAAAATGTGTGGAATTTCCTCAAGATTTTTCTGAAAACTCGTTCTAATTTATAACTCTAATGTACACGTCTCCTCTTCCCTCTTTTTGGGATTTCTTTTATATTCGCCCTGCTCTCAAGAAGTCAACCTGTAGGGTCTCTTGCGAAATAAAAGTATACGTTACGAGGGTCTAAACAGATCCATTGACCAGTCTGCAGAGTCATTCAGAGAGTCTGGAAGGTTCGCCTTTGTGGAGGCCACTCGTACGAAGTTTGAATGGAGAATTGGTGAATGGCCCGAGGCACGCTGTGCCACTAAAATTGTCTACTGACTTACGTAGTTTTGTAAATAATCTTTCTTCTTCCTATTATTCGACCAACACCTTCTTTGAATTGGATCGCATCTTCTCAAGCATCTCTTTTCAGAATATCTACCCAATTTTGTGGTAACGATGATCCAGAATCATCAGTACTGAATAGATTACTTCGTCTGATTTATGGGGGAAAAAACCACATTGGTGTCAGTGACTCAAAAATTCAATGAACCGAAGGAATTTTTCAAAAAAGACCCACTAATGCTCTTTTCTTTAGAAATATTCGTTTTTAGATTTAGTGCTTTGGAAAGTTACATAAATCTGTATAAGACCCTGTGGCTATCGTGATAAATATTGTATATATGCTATATTTTTTTTTATTTCTATCAAGGAATAATTTTAATTTATACTTGAAAAATATTAAAACTTGTTGTTTGTGGAATTATTATTGATGACAAGAATTCAAAATTGTAAAAATATTACATGTTTTCACCAAAAAGTGTTTTGAATATACAAATACTTCAAATTCTCATGGATTATATATAGGTCGAGTATTGCATTCCGGCAAAAGTTTCCGATTTTCAATTTTCTTTTGAAGCATATTTTGTTGTCGGTGTATAATTGAATTATGAAGAATTCCAAAGGATTTATGGTTAATTCCAAATGAGGTTAGGTACTCCTCTTTCCAGAAGAGAAAAATATGCTCGGATAGAACATTAAAATCCTGCAAAATATGGCGGAAGAAACAACTAAAATCTAAAATTGAGATTTCATAGGGAACAGCTTGACTTTTATGTTGAAATTTCAACCGTGCATGTTACCATCTGAGCCACGCCGGCTTCTATACATACATATAAAAAGATCAATTTTCAACCAAAGAGATTAATTTTCTAATAAACTTATGAATCTTCGTGAGAAAAAATCATTTTTAAGAAAGAAGTTCAACTTCCAACCAAGGAGTTGAATGTTTAACAGAAAAAAATGAATTTTCAACAAAAAATGTAATAGTCAATATTTCAATTAGAAATTATTTTAAATCAAAAACAGTTGAAGTTAATCAAAGAAGTCAAATTTCCCACAAAATACTTGAATCCTCAACTGAAACATATTAATCTTCAACCAAACAGTTGCATTTTTATTCAAGAAATTAAGCTTTTATATCAAAGAAGTCGAATTTTCGGCAACAAACATAATAGGGATGAATTAAATTACTAAATTTCAACATACCATTTCAATACTTGAACAAATTAATGAATTTTTAACTGAAATGGTGAAGCCCATCTTAAAAATTGCAATTTTAACAAAGTACTTAAACTTTCGATCAAATAGTTAATATTTCCACCAAAATGTTGAATTTTCTACCATGTTGTCAAAATTTTCAGCCTAAAATACGAGTTTCATACAAAGTTAAATTTTCAACCCGAACATGGGAATTTTCAACAACAAAAATTATTTTCAATCAAAATAGATTAATTTTCAACTAGGCAGTTGCATGTCTCACGAAGAAGGATGAAATAGGTACAAAAATGAATGACTTTTGAAACAAAAAAGAAAAAATTGCAATCAAATTGGTGAAATTTCAAGCTAAAAAGGCATTTTAGGCTCTGAAGAAATGATAAAATTGTACATTTGTAAGACTTAACACTTATTGTTAAATTATTGACACATTTAATTTTCTGAAACTAAATGCACAAAGTTTTAATGTTTATTTAATTAACGGAGTTTATAATTCATGTGTATTTTCGTTCCCTAAATTAAATAATAATATCTTGTAACATTTTTGGGGTGTTCCGAGCATATCTCGCGGTATCTTACACGTGAAGAGGGGGGTAGAAAATTTCAGAAAAATATACCTTACAAGCAGTTTGTATATGGCCCCTGATTTGTTTATTCATTTTTATTATAATATTATGGATTTATAGTTATTATAGATTCTTCGTAGTTGATGTTGTGATTGGCTTTAGGATCCAGAAATAAGAAATGCTTGATTTTTTACAAGTCAAACAGACGTTTCGACCCAGGTGGGGGTCCTCATCAGTGTTTTATTCTAGAGAAATGATTTTACATAGTACAATGTGAACATTTTTTCGCGAGGTATATTTGTAGGGGCTGTTAGACTGTTAGAGTATAATTTTTTGGTACGACGAAAATTATAATTGATAATTGACATAACAAAATCTTGGATTTTAAATATTATATTTTCGGCCTAGCGCATTACTCAATTTTGCTAAGAATTTTTTAGTAATACATGTACTAAATTGTTTAATGGATGACAAATTTTTTTCCCAATGACTTGTAAAAAATCAAGCATTTCTTATTTCTGGATCCTAAAGCCAATCACAACATCAACTACGAAGAATCTGTTAATCTAAAGGATCAATGTAACCCCCCTAATTAATTTTTATAATTATTATATTTAATATTAATACTAATATTACTAAGCACTACTAACATTACTAGATATATCGCAAGTCATATTCTTATAATTATCTATCAAGTGAGTTAAATTTTCTTTACTGCGTACCTCCCCATCCCATGTATGGCAGCATAGAAAAATTGTTGATTTACCCCCACCCCACTCAGAAGACTTTACGTAACTTATGCATTTATTTTCTTGAAGGGAATAAACGTTTGAAAAATGCTCTTCAAACCGATGATAAATTTTGCCTATAAAAATGGAATAGTTTGCAATGTGAAAAGTTCGTACAAGTTGAAAAGAATTAAATCATGCAAGGAGAAGCTTGGAATTATAATGGGGTTCCTAACCATTTTCAGGGAAAATTCATGAGGGACACGCACGCCCATCGGCGAGCATTAAATAAAGTCGAATAGCTCCCCGATGACGATGACTTACGCACTCCACTGACAGAGTGTGGTTTCCCATCGAAATGGGTGCGAAACAAATTGCTATGTTCCGCGGGTCTTTTGGGGCTTCTGGGGCGTGCCAAAGAGACTCCCACGGCGACACGTTTATTCATCACTCCCTGTGGAGTTTACAACACACCCGGGACCATCATCTCGGTAATCCTGCGAGATTTGTTTACATGCTCTTAAGCCTCCGTCGATATGTTTGCCCAGAAGGCCCTACTTCACTGGCCGATTATAACGGTCCTGCAGACTTCCGAATTTTTCTTGAGCACGTGTGCTAAGAAAACACTTCAGGTACTCACAATATTTGTCAAAGTCAACAACATTCTTCTATGAATAGTGAATTATAAAATATAGTCCTACTAAGGTTTTTTTCTTACACTCGTACTCATAAGTCCTAATGGAAGAAAAGTAATAATAAGTTCCAGTTCATTTTTTTTTTCTTCAAAATTTAAAGAGGCGCTCATATGAGATTGATGTTCCAAAGGATCATGGTGGAATAGAACTAAAGTATCAAAGAAGTTGAATATTCGTTCTAAAAAAATTTCCGCTGCAGTACTTTTGCATCCTAAGGATATGTACCGAGGCAGGATTGTTTTGAAACTTTTTTGGGACATGAATTACAAGTTATGTCAATTTAGGCAACAATGAAGAAGGACTTTTATAGAAAATGCCGTATCCATTTTAAACTATACAGGTAGTGAAACTTCAAATCACAGAACAATTCGCCTCTTAAATATGTTATTTTTCAAAGTAAATGAGACGACACATATTTTCACGTTATTAGAAAAGAAATTATAGAATTATTTTCGTTAAGTTATGAGTATTTCCAATTTAAGACCATGTGAGCGTAACCTCAAAATTTTTTTCACATTTTTTTCAAAACCAACTTACGTTCACGCAAAACATGATATCGAGTTGAAAATTTGAGAAACTAAATATGAAGCACTAAGAAACGCGAATCTGGTCCTACATTTTTACAATTATAAAAAAATTTGTTCGTGAACAAATTTTTTTTTGCTTCTTTCATAATAATAAAAATGTATGACCAGACCCACGTTTCTTGGTACTTCATATCTATTTTCCCAAAATTTCAACTCGATATCGCGTTTCGTGTGAACGTAAGTAGGCTTCGAAAAAAATGTGAAAAAATGTTTGAGGTTACACTCACATGTTTTTTTAACCTTTATAATTATTGACTTAATTTACCACCTTTTTTATTTTTTCACATTTTTTCAATTTGTGCTTCCACAAGGAAGACATTCTGTGAGTTTCATGAGGGCTAAGCTATTTTTCTGGTGAACCACATTTTTTCGGAATCTTGAATTTTCCGAGGAAATTTCTTAATTTTCTTACAAACTGCAGACTTGATAAATTGCTAAGAAAAAATTTCGTTCATTCCAGAAAGTTCTACAAAAAATACATGTATTCTTTTATGATATATTCTATCAATCGCGATAAAAATTGAAAAATTAAATTTATTGATAAATAATTGTGAAGGCCACAAGCATGATTTAGTTCCCCTACAACAGCAATTCAAATCAAAGTCCAGCAATTCTAGGAATTCCTAAGCTGCGAATTCCCAAACCGAGAGTTGGGTGTACTTACACATATAACTTTGCAAAAGGCATTTTTTGCTCAAAACGGTAGAATACGTATCGGCTTATTGCACTACCTGTGTGATTTGACATGGATTCGGTCAATACTTTCCTTAATAAAATTATTTCCCAAAGCAGGATTGTTTTTGAAATTTTTTGGGGCATGAATTTCCAATTGCAATAATTCAAAAAAATGAAATGCTCTCGATACCTTCGAGGAATACAAATTCTGTGACTATTTGTGAAATATTAAAAAAAATTAACTGGAAATTTTCTAGTACTTTCAATGGCCACAAGAAATTGATTCAAAATACGTCCAGTTTCAGAAGGATTTTTTTGAACCAAAGTATTTAAAACCTCAATATTCGTCCTGCTTCAGTAGGATCTTTTTGAAATATAAATCCTACAAGTACTTCTAACAATAAAAAAAGTTGAATAAAATTAATTTTGGTAGGACTTTTGTTCTAAAAATAATTTTCGAGGTATGAATATTTCTGAATTTTTTAGGACGTGAATTTCACATCGCAAAAAAAATGAAGCTGAACTTATCATTATTTTTATTAATATTGTTACTTTCTTATACTTTCTGTAACATAAATCTCGTGAGCACTTGTATAAATTAAAAAAATATTAAATTGGAATCTTATCAGATCTTCGTTCTGAACAAACTTTTTTCTTAGCAGGGTTGTTTTTTAACTTCCCTGGAACATGAATTTCGACCTGTGAGCATTAAAAAAAAAGAATTACACTGGAAATCCCATTTGAGTAAATCTCATTTAAGTTGTTCCTAGAATTTCAGTCCTCGGCATTTTGACGATGCGGGCATCGCGGGAACGAAAGAGAGAGGCAGTACTCATTCATGCGTGACAAGCAGTAGCGTAGCGACGAAGCGAGCAATACCCTCAGCGCTTGAGTTGCGCCAGCTGTTAGCGTGCTTCTAAAATTCAACAGAAATGGTTCACATGGCCCTGAATGTTTATGTTCGGAGCGAGCGAATGTTGCGTTGGATTTAAGTGTAGGCCATTAGGACCATGCCCGAAAACGCACATAAATGGGATTTCCAGTGTAACCAAAATTTTTCGAGAAAATTTTATTCCACTACTTTTGTCCCAAAAAAATCTTACTAAAACATTACGGAGTTTTGATTAACAGCCCTTTTATCTGTCTACTTTGTAAGTCTATTAGCGCAATCAAGTGGAGCGTTTTGGAATATGTGGTCATATAATAATAATAATAATAATAATATGTACACAGAACACATTTTTAGTGTCTTTAGTTGTGTGAGGGACGCACATTGTAAATAATCAATTTATTAGTATCGTTTTGGGACATGTGTGAGTACTAATCACAATTTTTTTTTTCTATTAAATGTTTTTATTACTTTCGTCTCTATTTGGACTTATAAATCGGTTACACCCGGTACTTTAGCGGGACTTATCTAGAATCTGAAGGAGGGGGGCCGTTCAAAAAATATCTGAAGCCTTCAGGGGGGGGGGGGTACTACTCTACGTTTAGGGGGGCGGTGAAGTTCTGCCCCAAATAACCCCAAAATGAAGTGTTTTTTTTTAATGTTCAAGAAGATATTGGGAAACAGTCAAAAATTTGAAGTCTTACGTAGAATGTCTGCAATGTGTCATGACAATTTTATTACTTTTTTCCTGGCTGCATCGAAATCTATAAAATTAAAGTAAAAAAATAAATACAAACGTAATTTGAAATTTCATAAAGTTGAGTTGTCTCTTATTTAATTTAAAAGCTTTTGTGCAAAACGTCACGTGACACACAGGAGGCGTCAATGAAAAACTACGGTGCGTTACATGAGGGTGGGGGAGAAGTTAAAAATGTCCAAAAAAGTGTCACGTTTTTTTTTTTGAACGGCCCCTGGAATTCAAATGGGACTTTTTTTTTACTTTTCGCCAGGAAATTTATTTCTAGTATCTGCTTTACAGTATTTTCTGATTTGGAATGTTTACATGTCGTGGTGCTTTGATTGAGGTGTCACTCTATTTGCAAATGGAAAATTTATAAATATATGAATCAGAAAAAGCGGGGACTGTACCAGGAATCAATTTTTCAAAGATATTCAAATTGTAGACTTGGAGTAATTTCCTGGTTGGACAAGAAGATCCACTATGGTGATATCGGGAGAGAATGTGGTGTATGTTTCACGATCGAAGGCCTTTCCGATGCCATTCAATGAACGCACCTACTATATACCTACATAAACAGGAACCAACTCGTCTCTGAGTCGATCATAGAAAGTAATTTGAAACCCTTTTTTCCATGAAGCTGGAAGAAACGGGTCGCCTTCTCAAATGACTGACATTAACTGGTCATAACTGCAAAGCATTCAATTTGCTGATTTCCTTTAGGTGCGCCGCTCGTGTTTTACTAAGAATTTCTACATGCGTATACGCACTGAAAACATAATACTTTAAAACTTCGTTGCAAATCTACAGGATTTGCAACATTTGTGTATGTTCTAAGTTACAACTTGGAACTATTGAAATCGGAAGTATTTTTGATCGATCCTTTTTTTCCAAGTATTTTGTGTAATTTTCTTAAATAGGGAAGAGTAACTTTTTTATGATTGTCTAATATACCGAATTATAAATATGATTGCAGGAAATTATGGATCTGGAGAACTTGACCTCGGTAAAGCCGCCTGGGGGGCCTCTTCCGAACAAATGACAGCATCTATTCGATTACCGGGAGCTGAAATTATTCCTCATCACTGTTGCGATTGACTCACCTTAGGAGCCTTATAACGAGACAAGATTACTTTTGCCCATGTTAAAGATACATGCAATGGTAAACTGTGTTTATTATTTTCCTTTCTCCCGAGCCAATCACTAAGTGGACTTGCCTTCGAAGTTAATTTATTAATAATCAGAATCAAATAATGAAACTTCATTCTAGGATTCATCAAGATTCATAAACATCTCTAATAAATAAGAAACAAAAAATTGATGCACTCTATTCCTTACTAGGAGGGACGCTTATTTAATTTTTGTTTTTTAAGAAGAAAGGTTCCTGGAGAAGAAATGATAGACGTCAGACTGAGACTTGGCACAGCTGAACGCCCAGTAGCAATAGTCCAACCGTTCTTGGCACTACCTGTCAGCTCGAATCTTCTTGACCCCCAACGAAATTCCAATGACGAATTCATCGATTCGCGAAATTCGCGTGCGCCACTGCAAAAACAAAGCAGGCAGGTGGAGCACCACAAAAGAGAAACTGCCTTTAATTACCAAACAATGCAATTTCAGCAAGCCACACCTCGTGCTCTTGTTCCCTGTTTTTCCACATTACTTACGCTCACTGCTTACAGTCAATTCTGACTCTTTTATTTGAATTCCATTTAATCGTCTCTAAACAGAAACTTCTGTCAATAACAAGTTAAAAAAATATTTGTTTTTAATTTTTTTAATTTACCAATTATATATTCTTCTTCATTGATGAAGTGGAATGATGTTGTTCAAAAACTACGTCACGCTATTTTGAATACTTTTTCCATTCCTCCTCTTCTTCGACACAGCAGATCATCACAAGAAGCTTGAAACTTACAGGATTTTGTCACAAATCCCCCCCCCCCTTTAAGTTAAAAATCTTTTCCGATTCCATTTGATGAATGCCTAGAATAAAACACAGAACATACAAGCATATAATATTTTAACAGACTTCACGGCCCAAAATGCTCTCAGAACAGGGAACGTAGGGTGATTTTTCACGAGGATAGGAGAATAAATTCTTTTATATGAAAATTATATAGATACTATATCAAATTCATTCTTTAACGCTTAAGATTTCAAGTCGTAATATCATTTTTAAAAGAACAGTTGAATTTTCATAGAAAAAAAAATTAATTTTCTACCAAGAAATATCATCTTTCGACCACATATAGTTGAATTTTCAACAAACAAAAATTTAGTTCTAGACTAAACAGCTACATTTGAAACCAAATAATTAAACTCTCAAGCAAATATGACGAATCTTGTAATCAAAAACACAAACTTATTAGAACACCGTTAAATTTTCAACCAAGAACTTTTCTACCAAAATAGATTAATTTTCAATCCAAAAAAGATGAACTTTTCAACAAAAAATATGACTGTTTAACAGAATATTTAAATTATCAACAAAATAGTTGAATTTTCAACAACAGAGATGAACTTTTGACCTACCGAGATAAATTTTTAACCATATAGTTGAATTTTTAACCAAATAAAAATTAATTATGAACCAAACAGTTGCACTCACAACCAAATAGGTATATTCCAAGCAAAAATTACGAATTTTCAACAAATAATTATATTGTCAACAAAATTGTTAAATGTTTAACTAAATAATTAAATTATCAACTAAATAATTGAATTTTTAACCAAATAATTGAATTTTCAACTTAAATGATGAATCTTAAATAAGAAAAATAAATTTTTAACCATTGGATTGTCTACCCAAATATATACATTTTTAAAACCAAATAGACGTATTTTCGTCAAAACAATTCATTTTTACAATTTGTCCATTTTTTACAACAACAAAAAATCAATTTTTAACAAAGTTAAGTTTCAACTAAATAATTGAATTTTGAACTAAAAACGATTAATTTTCAATTAAATATGGATTATTTAAATTTTTAGTTAAAAATAAAATCTCAACCAAAGAAGAAGACGAATTTTCAACAAAATAGTTACATTTTCAATGAAGAAGATTAAGTTTTTTCTAAAATAGATGAATTTACAACTAAATACATGAATTTTTAAACAAAATAATTAAATTTCCAACCAAACAAGATAAATTCCAAACCAAAAATATAATAGTAGACTTTACAGCTAAAAGAAATAACTTTCAACGAAACATAGTTGTATTTTCTGTTTGGTTTCTATTATTTCAGTTCACATTCAAGCGAAAAAACGAGAAAGAGGGGAAGTTTCTTAGAAACAGGAGGAAAAACCGGAAATCTTTTTAAAAAGACTTGAAGAAGGAAATAAGGGAAAGATTGTGAAGCTTGGAAAATAAAATCACCAATTTTCATTTTTTCAAGCATTACAAAAACTTGTTATTCACATTTATATTTTTCATTTCTGATGTCACATTCTGCATTAAACCCTCTTCTTTAGGTCACAAATCATCACAAAACCTGCCCCCCCCCTCCTCCCTGGAAGAGTGAAGTAGTTTTTGAATGGCCCCAAATGCTGATCTTGGTGAAAATGTGTTTTTCACAATAAAATACGATAAAATACAATAATGAGATAATTGTAATTTTGTTAGAAAAATCTGTAATTCCTTGTACAATTTTCTAAGAGTGTCAGTATAATAGAAAGAAACTGTAGTTTATATTTATACAATATTTCACAAGCTATTACATTAAAATGTAATGTATGAAAGGGACTACCTGAGATGTAATGCCCCCAGCTCCTCAATATTCAATTCAACACCTCAACATAACGGAAAAGCACGAATAAAATCAGCCTGACTTAGCCAAGACAATCAGGTATTGTAAAAAGCTGTGAAATGTTATCATTCCAAATTTAAGAAAGGCTCACATGGTGGTCGAAAGAGTCTTGCTAAGATGACCTTTGTCTTTTGGTCTCTTGATCTCGGCACGTTTCTATTATAGTGGCTCTTACATATCCTCGTTCTTACACCTTTGGTCGAGGTTCTCGCGCGAGTGACCTCATTGACTCTTAATTACAGCTAGATTGGAGAACAATCGCGGTATAATTGCCGGTGTACCAACAATGCCCGACAATGGCACGTAAGTTCCCCGTGGTACCGCATCGCGCATCCCAGAAACGTGACAGGGGGGCGTGTTCCATTGCAGAATTTCGTCTTTGGCTCTCTTTCATGTGAAATGCCAGATGTCTCGCATGTGGCGGACGCAATGCCGTTGTTCAACGTAGTTTTTTCATTTTTCGTCCCACTGTGTACCTACACATCCCCTTTTCGTACTTGTGCGAACATAAAAAAAATACTTGCCTTATTACTGGACACGATGTTGTCGAACCTTTCTTCCTTCCGGTCTTGCACAAACAAAGGCTCAGAACTTCCTTCATATGCAAATTCAAAAAATTACGGAAGTTCTTCTGCCTTCCGGATTATTATGGACGCATTAAATTTTTATATTGCTTGTGGCTTTTTGCTACTCTGAGTAGTACTCGACCAATTTATTGGTTAGTGAGTTTGGGTTTCGTAAATAAATATAAATCTTCTTTGTCATTTACGGATTCCAAAGCCGCATGGAAAAAGAATTAATATTGAAACATTACTTGTTTCAAGGAAATGCACAATATTGAAGAACATTGATTTTCTTCACTGAAGTACATTTTCTTGAGACAAGAAAAAATTTCTTTGATCATGAAAATATTGTATCATCTGTATTCGTACCGATATTTTTCTGATTCAGTGCTAACTTTTTTCCATGCACTAACCGAAGAAGCTTTTCGAGCCCCTAATTATTATTATTATTATTAACACAAATTTTCAAATTAATTCAATCTCTTTGTCCAAATTCAAAAGAATGATGCAACATTTCTACATTATTAATTTTTAACGACATATTTTAACGATCTTAATTTGAGAATTGTTTAATTTCTAATGCTTCTAGTTTGCATTCGGGAAGTTTGAATTTTTAAAGTTTTCAATCAGAAATCACATGGTTTTAAACTTTTTTTTAGAATACCTAAATTAAGTTTTAAGGTTCACAAAATTTCAAATTCTTAAATTTTGGCCGATGGAAATGACAGTGAATTTTTGTTTGTACAGAGATCTCATTTTTTAATAAACAAATCTATCAAATAATTTTGCATATCATTTGATACTACACACTGAGAGAAGGGTTTAGTGAATACTACCAAATCATTAGTCATAGCTACTACGCCATTTAGTAATATATGGACGGACCAAATATTCAGTGAAATCGACGAAGCGGTCGTTTAGTCGGTCCTACTAACCGGCGTTCAGTGACCTCCACTACCCCAGACGTCCTGTTTAGTAGCGCCTACTGTACGCTTCGTAGCTCCCACTAATTCTATGTAGTAGGTCCCACTAAACGGCGTTCTGTTTAGTAGCCTCGACTAAACGATTCGTAGAAAGCACTAGCCTTAACTTGTTGTTTAGTAGCTCTCACTAATTCTGTCTAGTAGGCCGTACTGAACAGCGTCCTGTTCAGTAGATATGGCTATGTGATTGATTCTACAAACTAAATATGTTTAGTATATTTCATTAAACGCTGTCCGTTTTAGTAGCTTCTATTGAATTTTTCGTTCTAAATACTATTCCTGTTTAGTAAGTCTTACTAAACAGCTTCCAGTTAAGTAGGTTCTACTACACGATTTGTCCGTTCTACTATGGTATAAAAGTGGTGAATACTAAGCGCAAGGTGTTAAAGTTTGTTGTCTACTGGTCGTTTCAATATTTTCATGAAAATATTGATACTTTGATTGTGAAAAAAATTCTCTCTAGCTCCGGTGAAACGACCAGTAAACAAAAAACTTTAACATCATAATTAATTAATAGTCATAATTCATAATTATTACGTATTACCCTGGTCAAGAAAACTAACATCAAAAATTAACTAAGCGCAAGGTTCTTATTCAGTTATAAAACATGATAGAAGTTTATGAAATTATTTTATTGCAACACATTTATAATATTTATTTACAATAATTTACAATAGTGAATATTTATTATCTATAATCTACTACACAGCATGTCTTAGCGTAAGAAAATTAGTCCCAGAATATGAGCAATGAGGTGATTGATTAAGTGTACTTACTTTTGAAATTCTCGATGTACTCCTCGAAATTCAAACTCTTCAAAACATCCTCCATGGTTGTATATATGATGGACATTCCAACTTGCAGTTTTTTTTCCGAAAAAATCACTAAACTCACTGTAACTTGATTGTGGCGTCTTCGTGATGCAAAGATCAATGAAGATCGAGAACAAAATGGAGTCGACAAGTAATCGACACCAAGCGGTTGTAGAAGGTACTAAATGACTAAATGATTATTTCGTTTAGTAGCTATGACTAACCAGATAGTCAGATGTTGTGCCATTCTATGTAGTGGCATTTACTAAACGGAACCAAACGCCGTTTAGTATTTGACACTAAATGGATAGTATAATATACGAAACAATCGTCTACTAAACGGATGTAGTACGTATTACTAAATGTGTTCTCTCAGTGTCGTAGCTATGACTAACCAGATAGTCAGTTGATGTACCATTCTATTTAGTGACATTTACTAAACGGAACCAAACGGCGTTTAGTATTTGACACTAAATGCATAGTATAATATACGAAACAATCGTCTACTAAACGGATATAGTACGTATTACTAAATGCGTTCTCTCAGTGCATGATATGATACCTGATAACAATGTATTTCATCTTCAAATTTCTTCAATTTTGACAGATATAAATGTGAGTATTTTTTGTATATATGAATGTCATATTTTATTAAAAAAGCCGTCCAAACATTATGCATATCATTTGATACTACATTATATTATGCATGAGAACAATTTTTTATATTTAAAATTTGTGGTAATCTAAAAATTCTAAAACAGATAAATTTTGGAGGCCTTGTAACTAAAGATGTTTATATTCAAAATTTTAAATTGAATTCTATCGTCTTCAACGATTTATAACTCTTTTAGTATCAGTTCAAAAAAATGTCCATATAATTAAAAAAATGAATATCGTTTATATCTTAGAAATCCTATTGAATTTCTCTCATTTCTATGAAATTCTTTTCGATACACCGTGGAATATTATAAAACCCCATCAAATCTTTACATTTCTTAAAAATCCAATGAAAATCCTTTGAAAAATCTGTGAAATTCCATGAAATGTTATATTTCTTAAAATCCTGGAAAATTGATTGAATCCATTAATAGCATTAAAATCTTCGAAAATCTGATAAAATCATTTAAAAAACCCTTGGAATCTTTTAAAACATCCTAGCAACTTATAGGTCCTATGTCCCTATGAAATCATTACAAATCTTACAAAATAATTCTAGAAAAATCTTTGATACCGCCTAAAATATTTCTGATTTCCCTCAAATCTAAAAATCCTTTGCAATTCCTTCGATTTTTTTTAATCTCTTGAAAATTTCATGAATTGCTTGGAAATTACCAAAAATATTTCAAATTTTTTGCAATTCTTTGACATTTTTCAAGCTGTGCAAAATCGAGTTAGAAATTATTTGAAATCTATTAAAATACGCTACAGTAATCTTTAATGTCATTTAAAATGCCTTAAAATTCTTGAAATATATGACATTCTTTTAAACCCCTTAACATCATTGAAATCCTTGGAAATTTTCAAAATACCTCAACGTATTTTAACTTCTATGAAATACATTGAAATAAAATCTTCAAAACTCTTGGAAATCTTGGGAAAGACGTACCTTGAAATATTTGAAAATCTTTTCAAATCTTTGAAATGCTTTGAAATTCTTCAGTTATTTTAAATACGTTCTTTGAAATCCATTAAAATAGTATAAAATCTGTCGAAATCCCGTAAAATAACGTGAAATCTGATGATATTTCCTCGAAATCCTTTGAAATATATTATAATTTGGGAACTCCTCTAAAATCCATGGGAATATTTTTTTAATATCCTCAAAAGTTAAATCTTAAACATCCTATGAAAACCTTCCATAGCTTTCGAAATTGAAGGAAGTTATTTTAAAATTGCATATTAACCGAATTATTCGAAATTATCTTAAAATATTTTAAATCCAACGAAATTCACTAATTCTTTTTTAATTTTTTGCAATTTATAAAAAAATTATAATAGTTTAGAAGATTTGTATATGTATTTATTGAAATCCGTTAGAAATCACTTGATATCCCACAAAAATCCTTTGAAATCTTTGACATTCTCTTAATTGTACCTTGTCATAATTGAAAATACCATAAATACTCCCAAATGCCAGAAATCGGTTTTTCGAAAACCGAACTTTTCCTATTTGAAACTGCACGTTAATTTCAAGAGCCCAGGGGCACAGGTAATAGATATACGGGTGAAAGGAATTTTTTTCTGTGTATCGTTTCGAATCTCTTACATAATGTCTTTTGTCGCAAAAATTCATTTGGAGTTTTGAGGGTGATTTTTTGAGACTGAAAAAACAACCTTTTGTGCCGCCCCCCCCCCCGGGTGTTAAATTTCAAAATAAACGAGTCTTATTCCAAGCTTTTATGCGAATAAAATTTTCTTCGGGAAGGGAACAAATTGAAGCTATTAGAATGCACGATGTGCATGCCAATTTTTTTGGGAACAAACGCGTGGGCGTCTGCTGCCTACACGGACTAATTTTTTATGTGTAAGTCTATTTAAAGAGAGTCCTCATGGCCTGTTTTAGTTTAAGAAATATTAACAAACGAAAATGAAAACAAAATAAAATGAAAAACAGAAATCGTATAATAAAAAGGCTGTGTCTACGTCTACCGAAATTTCGGTACAAGTAGCCAAAATTTTTCGGTACGTATAGCGTATAGCTGCAGTATAGCTGGAATACTGCTCGGCAGTACGTTTGCTTATACGAATTTTTGCGAAATACACATTATTGTATCTTGACATTTTGAGACAGCTGCATGTTACGATACGGGATTACTTTATTGCTAGAAGTTTTTCCGAATTGAATAATTCTCCGAAACTTTTTCTTATGTAAGTTCCAAAAACAGGGTCAGGTATTAACATTTATTTATAAAGATTGTTTACACTATGCATCATTCGTGTGCGTCGCTGAACTATGCTACGCATATTTCTTTGAAATTAAATAATTTTTTTATATTTCACTCTGAGTAATCGCCATTTATATTTTGAAAAAACTTTGATTTTCAGTCAGTAAAAAATGCTAAATGTCAGTTAAAAAATATTTTTTATTATATGAGAGCAAATAAAAAAATATTGATTGGTGCAAAAAACGAAAAAGAAAACTCAATTTTTTTCCGCGTTAGGTTCGCGTGCATCCCTTCCCACCAGCCGTGCGCTCGTTTGTTCCGTTTCGCTCTCAACTTTTTTGGTCCCGTTTTTACTTTCAGCCGCTCAATCTCAATTATCACAAACTTTACGATTAGGCTAAAAATAATTTGACTGAGAATGGCATTTTCATGAGCATATTAGTTAATAGTATATCAAAATACATCGCCAAGTTATGCTACGAACAACAATGATGATTGTTTTAAAAACGGGAGATGGATTCAAATATTCATAATTGAAAGGTAGATTTTTGTCGAGTTAGAGTATATGGCTAACTATAAATAGATAAGAACATTTGCAAGTATTTCTATGGCCATATTCGTAATCAGTGTATGAAAACACATCGATACAGGTATATCGATGTACGTTTAAAAATGGAAAAACTTCACATTATTCGAGAAAAATGTAGTTTTTTTTTCAAATTTTAGCCTTCATAATGAATTTTTCGTGTGTTCTCGTGGTCGTGTTCATAATCACCCCATGACAATAAACCAATGAACAATGTTTCATCCAAATTTTTCAATAAATGACCGAAATATCCAACACGTATTGGTAATCAATACTTACTGTAATGTTCCGCCATACCTTTAGATTTTAGATATACATCCAAAGTTACGTCTAAACCAAAGATAAGTTTGGCTAAACATAGGTGACAGAATACTGAAAAAAATGTATAAACATATAAATCTCTTTTTTTTCTACACGTATTCGATTAGAAATATCAAATTAAATTAAAAACCTGGTATCGAATCATCTCAATAAATTAATAACAATAACTTTCTTTCAAGTCATCTTTTCTCGTGAAAGAAGAGGTTTGAAGAACTTTTCCAGGCGAGCGAAGTCAGGGTGGAGTATGTGTATAATAAATAGTTGCATCATTATACATGTATCCATTGGCAGCTCATTATGCAAGCAAGCAAGCATCTATTAAAATCGATCAGTCTTCTGGTGGGCGTGGGGCGTATGACATCCCGTGAAGAAGGTCCTCGAGGTTGATACGACTAAGCAAAGAGTGAAGGGGAAAGACCGAGTGAAGACCAGAAAGATATTCAATAACGACGATCGTTAAGTCCATGGGGCGGTTACACTCTCTATGATATCTGACGCCAGACACGTGCTGGCAGCACGGGTCGACGCCAAGAATGCGTAATGCGCGTCATGCGCGTAATGCGCTTCCTCGTGGTCTTCCAGGCATTATTATAGTGACGTTCATAAGAACAGACCCTTTCGTTACCTTCTCTTTTTCATTTCTTCACTTGCTATTGATTATAATATTTACATTCCTACATTTTACAGAAGCTATACCCTTCAATTTCCATCCTTTTGATGAAAACATTATTTCCTACATCTTACTTTCATTTAGGTTAATAAATTTTATTAATTTTTAGATATTGATAACGTACCAATTTCAATATAAAATTCATTCAAATCGCTTTAATTTCATTGAAGAGTAACCCTGAACTTCTACAAAAGAATGGAAATATGTAGTATATTTTGCTACAAGAGCGAAAAGTACACTGTAAAAAATAGAAATCTCTTTTTCACGGTATCATTTTTTTCTTCTCCTATTTTTAAATAGGATAACTTGTTGCTGTTGTTTTTAATGCAAAATAAAAGATTCTGGGATCCCACGAATCAAACGAAATGAAGGTCTGAGAATGTTAAAAAAAACCTATCTGGTGTCGAGTTATGACTCTTCAAAGGAACCCGATTTTTTTACAAAAAAGAGACTAAAATATCATATCTGAAACTAGCCCTCAAATAATACTTTGTTTTTACAATGTAGACAGTTCCTGCACGTATTGCACACTCATTTGTTGTAATTTGTTGTTACAAATTGAAGGAATTTCAGATTTGAGAAACAATCAGAACAAATTTTCCAAAAATTTCGGTAACTTTAGGTAAAATTACCAAAAAGTCCCAAAAATTTCCGGCCATTTTAAAAATTTTTGAAGTTCAGAAATTTCAGGTATCCAAAGCTTTTCGGAAGAAATTAACAAATTTCCGGAAATTCATGAAAAATTTATAAATTTCCCAAAATCTCAGGTATTAAAAAATTTCTACAAATGTCCAGAACTGTATACGTATAAATTACTGAAAATTGAAAGTATCCAAACCTTTCCAAAGGAACCTAAGAATGTCTTGAAATTTACAAAAAATTGATAAATTACTGAAAATGTCAGGTATCCAAAAATAGGTAAATGTTGGATTTGAAAAACAATGAAAACATCATAAATTAAGCAAAATTTTGGAAATCTTTAGTTAATTGATGAATTACCGAAAATTTCCAGAAATTAAGGATATCCAAAGCTTCCCGGAAGAAATCCAAAAATTTCTGGAAATTTACGGAAAATCTATAAATTACTGAAAATGTCAGGTGTCCAAAAATTTCCAAAATGTTTTATTTGAAAAACAATAAAAACAATAAAGATATGAAAAATTACATGAAATTTTGAAAATTTCCGATAAATTGATAAATTACCGAAAATTTCCAGAAATTAAACATACCCAAATAGTGATATTCTCGGTATGAAGTATGTAACAATTTCAAAAATTATCGGTAAATTATGGTAATTTATTGTTCTGTCAAGCGTCAGCTTATAATTAAGTAAGGTTATGATTCCAGCATTCCTGAAAAGTAATTTTGAATTGAAATCGAAAAAGTCTTTTTATATCTGCTTTTTATCACGGTTTCGGAATTGGTCACTTCCAGCACGCTTTACATTTCCGCAGAACATAACATTTTTTATTTTAATACAATTAATTAAAACCATAAACATTCTTTTTTCAAGGAAATATAAACAACGATAAAAATGAACCAATTTAAAAAACTTAAAAAATGCACAATTATTGTAGTTTGACGGTGTTCAACTATTAGTTAAAAGAAAAATAATGTCTGCTTGTAACTTAAGTGGAAAAGGTGTATGATTATTGTTACCGACGTTTAAATTCTTGGTGAAATAGTCCCAATAACTCTATTTACAGATATCTAAATTCATATTTCTATGAAGAAAAAATGTTCGCAGATCATTTCAGAGCTAAAATTGTATTGAAACTATAGAATGTTGTATGTTTTTTGTTAAATAAAAACGTCAACATATTTTCTATTTCTCTTTAGAATTTCAAGCTTTTGCTCTGATAAAATTAAAGCAATGTGAAGGAATTAAAGGATTTTTTATCTTCAAATTTTTCATGAGTTGTAAAAATAAAAGAACTGAAAAATATGTTTTAATTTTTTTCTTTGTTATCTTTCTGGATACAAACTTTTTATAATTTTTATATATCCTGAAACTTGTTTATGGAAATTACTATTTATCATAATCTCACATTTCATTTTACATGAAAAAGGCTTGGGAATAAAAAAATGGGATGAAATTTAAATGAATTTCATGTTATGTGGCTATTCGGAACATTGAAGGTTATAATAAAAATGACAATCAGGAAAAATTGAAAATTTAGAGCAAATGGAAGTTCGAAAAATATAGAATTGTTCAAAATAGTGATACGCAACAATTAAACTCAAGGAAAATTGTAATTCGGAAAAATGAACAGTATGCCAAGTGGTTGCACGGAAAAATATAAATAAGGGAAAATGCTAATTCGTAAAAATGAACATGGCGACAAATGGCGATTCGGAAAATTGAAGATTAGTGCTCAGAGAAACGTCCTCTCATGTGAAAAGGATGTTCTTCAAAGCAAATGATGTAAGGTTCCTTCTTTTGAGGTTAAAGAAATTTTTATTTGTTTAGGAAGGATTTCAGGATCTCAGTGAATGATAAAGTAATTTTTGAGTATCCTAACCTTTCAAGCTGCAAATTAAATAACTTATTTCCTGATGTTAGAAGAAATTTTCATTCAATAGCGGAAGTATTTAAATTATTCTTTTCAGTTTGAAAATAAACTTTCGCATATTTTAAGTATGCGAAATTTCCTATCTTGCTTCTCCAGATAGTGGAAGCAAATCAGCTACTTCGAATGCAACCCAGGCTTTACATTTGTTCTCCTCAAAGGCACATACAGCGAATTGACTGCCTACCATTGAACAGATTTCATGGTTCAAATTCAGCCCAGCAAACCTTATTGCCAATTGTAACATCTTCAGACTTTCCACAGCTCCTTTGATCTCCCACGAGGATTTAAATATGCAAATAGTTTTGCATGCTTGCTCCCTTGTAGGCTCTCTAACATGTTTCGATTTTCAAACTAATCCAGAAAAAATAACATTAATGATCGACCAACTGAAGGAGAATATCCAATTAGTTCAGGCATCTGGTACATAAAAAGGGCTTTTTACCGTATTAAGTTGGTAAAGCGCGTTTTTTTGCTAATACTATTTATTGAGGGGCCCTGATGAAAATGCAAATGCCAAATTTGCTAGAAATGACTATGGTGTGTACCCGGAAATATTTTTGATCAAAGTTCCATAAATCGTGTTTCGTTGACTGATGCGACATATTGTATTTTAGAGAAAAATGTCCAACCGAACAATCAAACAAAATTAAGGTCTGAGAATGTTAAAAAAACCTATCTGGTGTTGAGTTATGACTCTTCAAAGGAACCCGATTTTTTACAAAAAAGAGACTAAAACATCAAATTCCGAAGTCTGCATTTGTATTTTGTAACCTGTTAATTTCACGAAAAAGTATTATAGTTTGTAGATGTTGATTAAAGTCCAGGCAATTTCGAGTAATTCTAAAAAATACAATAACGTAGCACCAATAGGTCAAAAGTTATAGCCTCCCAAAGTTGATCACATTCAACCTATTTTTCAGGGCAAATTACTCTAGCCTTCTTATTAGGTCAAGAACTCTTCTGAACGGCTCTGTATGTACTGGAAAACGTATGGATGTTTTATTTGAAGTCATAACTCGGCACTTAATAGAAATAGAAGGGTTCTCTCTTTAACATTCTCAGAATTTTGTTTATTTTAATTTTCCTGTTTTACATTTTGCTCTAAAATTAAATGGGACGGGTGAGTCTACGCAAACACGATTTTTGGAACATTCTTCAAAAATATTTCCGGGAAGGGACGACCGAATTTGGAATTATCGTCAGGACCCCTCATTAGGCCGTTTTAGCCAAAAAAAATCGCGCTTCACCTACTTAATACGGTAAAAAGCGAGGTAAAAAGTAACAGATGCCTGGACTTAATGCCATATTACGGTTCTAAAGTTGTGTATTAATTATTACATAAGAAATGGTCAAGTGTCCTAATGCGGCAGGGCAATTCTTCATTTTAAGAAGCTAGAACAGGCCTTGAAAAATTGAAACTGCAACACGTGGTAATTTCCTGTTTCCGCAAGGAACTTGCATGCATCTTTTCGCCCTTTTAATTCTCAAGTGGGGTGGTGAGAGAAAGGAAGAAGGGAAAGAGAACTAGGGTTAAAGTTCTAAGAACGAAACATTTAATCACTCCGGCAATTAGCATGATTCACTGCTGAAGTCTCTATCCGCAGGAGAAACCCTGCCTCGTTACTTTATTCAATTTTACTCCTTCTTTGGCGCCTTCAAATTAACCACCTATTCATACCCAATCTTTCGAACAAGTGTCATCTGCATTTTTTATTATAAAAATGTCGTCAAACGTTTGCGTTTTACGGAAATAAGTCTGAAAATAATTTATAATTTGGTGCCAAATAACAATATTTCACAACAAAAATGTATTATTTTATTTTCATTTTATTTATCAGTCAACTATCTTAGACCCAATATATTTTACTCAATATCTTCTTGTTCCTAGATTATTTTAATTGCAGGAAATTTGTGAATAGGTGGAATCCATGTTTGAAAGCGAAAGTGTCAAATCGCAAAGATTTGAATTGAAAAAATTGTTTTGAAGCTTTTTCTACCTTGGGCACTTCTTGAAGCTCTAAATCACGAAGAAACTTTTTTTTTCAGATTAAAGAACCCCGAAAAATCCAAACCTTGAGGTTCCAATTGAAGCATAGTTAAATTTTAATTATTATATGGAATTCAGTTTTATTTAATAGCATGATTTTGCCAGTGGCTTCCAAAAAACCGTTTAATTGCATAACGAGTCAGAACGCAACACGTCCCCTTCAGTTTTGAACATCCGTTGAAGGTTCTCTAGAACTGTGTCATAACTCAACTTGTTCCGAGGGACGTATAAAAAAGAGGGTAGAGTGACGTTAAAATGACATTAAACGGACCGAAAGTCAATCTCAAATCCTCCGATTCTTCGAATTGAATAATACTTCCGAAAAAGGGCCAGCAAAAACAGGAGCAAAAACATTTCAGACCACTTTTACGATTCAAGAATCGCGAGTAAATAATTCCCGAATCTCAACTTTTATTTTCTTTTTTCGAAAAATTTAGAAAAAAAGTGATTGAGTTTTACTGAGTATATTATTCAATACAGATAATTATGTTATGATATAAGATAAAATTTAATCAAGCCAGTTTCAATCATGATTGTATGATCGTACAAATTATAAATTAAATTAAAAAAATTGTATTTTTAAGTAATACCTAGCTCTTATTACTCGAAAATAAAAAATAAATATTAGGAAACCTTGTTAACTCAGTTAAGAATCACAGAGATCTTAAATCACAAGAAGCAGAAGACAAATTCGTCGACTGAAAGTGCTGATGTATCAATTACTTCTACAGCTCAACTAATTTTCATTCATGCCATGCATACCACAGCGAATGATACATGAAAATATCTGATTGCTACAAGACACTAACTAGATGTTTTTTTCTCTCAAAAAAGAATCCAACATGTTTCAAATTAAGGAAAATTTCCTGCCTCTACACATTTATCAAAACACAACTGTAAAATCTGTTTTTAATTAGGTAGACTCTGACGCCGCATATAATTTTAGGAATATATCATCCTTCTAAACAAATAAAGAGTTATCAAGTCGGTCTTATCGATACAAATTTATATTCCCCGACTTGAAAAAAATTAATATATCATTTGCAGTTTTGGGAAATGATAAAAGACATAAGGGCGGGATACGTTTGTCTGCAGAGGAGAAATTTCTACATATTATAAAAAGTAAGACCAATTTCATGATTTTTTATTTTTTTAAAGGGGCACTAGAAGTTACTTCTGTAATCTGATATACACATGATTGCATGTGCAATCCCATGTAATCCCTTATTATCCCCCTTTATGAAAAAATACGATAGGAAATTCAGTATAGGTATACTGGGTGTTTTTTTAAACTGGAGACATCGAAAAATGTAAAAAAATACGTGCTTTATCTACTTTTTGCATTGATTTTTCAAATATTTTATCATTATTTGTTCCAATGCTAATCATCTTATGATCGTTTTCTATAAAGTGATGTTCTATAATAAATTTCTTATAGTTGCGAAAAAAACATAGAAAAATCATTTCAGGCCTACACTAATTTTGCTACACTACTTTTTCTTGAGGACCATGGAATTCATGCAATCTCTATAAAAACTATAAAAATCTATTTAAAGTCTATAAAATCCGTGAATTATTTTTAGATAACAACATTTTTTAGTCTCACATATGCAATCTTGCTATTAATTTATTATTCAGAAATGTATATGAACCATCCTAAATAAAGATGCTCTACAAAAATAAATTGTACGAAAGTACTCGGTTTCTTTACACGTGTAAAAAATTGTTTAAAAAAAACAAGCAAGTGTAAAGTGATAATTATTGTGGACCGTCGAACCGGCCATTTACCAAACTTGTCGAGCATGAACCGAGCTGAAGTCACGTGTCTTCGGTTTACGAAACGATTTATAACTAGCTGAGTGCCTGTCGACGACGACGTCTTTGCCACAAACCGGAAGTTGTGGACTATTTGTTTTTTTTTCTTTCGTCCTCTTCTACCGCTAGCTCATTTATTACATCCATATTTGCCGCTTCGTGCTATTCAACTACTCGCCAGACCAGATTATTGAATTAGATATACAAGCAATTGAATTGATTTTCGCCTAGTCACTCTGCTCGACGATACAGTCATGGCTGTTCCTATAAGATGGCGAAACGCCCGCCGGACTCTTGATTCTTCCTGAACGAATTTTTTTAAACATCTTTACATCTCAAAAAATCATCAAGTCATTCCACTCGATTCGAATATTGTGACCCCTTTTAAAATTTCGAATATATGTGGCAATTACCAAGCCTGGTCCTTATTTATCCTTTTTTCGTGTTCTATAAAGTAGACATTTTCAAAAGGAATGTATTCCAAATCTGAGTTAATAAAAAACTGTGCATTGTAATAGTATAAAGTTGTTTACCTATTTTGTTGAGAAGTGAAACGTTTTTGTATGGTTCAACATCAGCTCATTTAGCGCTAGTCTGGACGAGCTAATCTAGCGCTCGCTAGACGGTTGATCTTGTGAAAATCTATTTTAGGTGGTTGATGTTAGAAATGATTTCAAAAACTGTCTAGAATCTAGAAAAGATAAAAATTATTTTTCATTAATGTCAATTTTTCATTTTTTATACTTTTAAACAACCTGGCTTTTTTTGGAAATGTGCAAAAAAATATGTTCATTCAAAAGTTAAATAAGCTTTTGTTCCTGAAAGGCTAGCCAGCATCCGATTATAGCCCGAAAAGACTGACTTATTGTAGATTGTGAAGAAAAAATGCATTTCTTCTTAGAGTTCATTTATCATCTTTGATACTTTTAAACACCTTTTTGGAAATGTACAAAAAATATTTGAATGAGAAACCATTTTTTGGTTCCGACGGGCTAGCCAGCACCCGATTAGGACCCCAAAATACTGACAAGATAATGAGTAAAAAATAAATTTTTTATTTTTAGTACTTTTAAACACCTTGGCTTTTTTTAAAGTATGCAGAAAAATAATTGGGCTTGATACTTAGAAAATTTTTTGTCATAAAGGGCTAGCCAGCAGCACCTGATTACGGCCTGAAAAGACCGCCTAGATTAGACGTTCTAGACAATGGCCTAACTCGACGCAATTCTGGCCATGCTAATTTTCTACACGAGTATGAGCAATGAAGAGTTTTCTACTAATTCATAGTTAAATTCTACTAGTTCAATATTACTAGACAAAAATCTAATACTATGTAATAATTTATCGGATTAGTAGAATAGAAACCTGATTCTGCTAATTTAATTAGTTACAATTTGGTTACCAAATGAATGATTGGAAAACTAGTAATTGAAATAGTGGGAAGTCTAAGGGAACTAAAGGATAGGAAGTCTAAAAAGGAAAGGACTAAAGGAAGTGATGGAAACTGAACTATCTACTAATTGAATTATTAGAATTTGATTATGAATGATGACTATTTGGTTACAGAAAGCCTTTCTACTTACAATTCAGTAGTTTATTCATTAAACTAGTACAATTTCTACTAATTAATTTTCTAACCAAAATATTCACTGAACGAAGTAGTAAATTTTGACTTTTGTATGTAAATTGGAAACGATACTCCCAATACGGTTTCAAATCCGAAAATAGAAATTGCATATTCTATTTCTTTCAGAATACGGTCAGTATAATCTTACGGATCTGACAAGGGGAAGAGGACATGCGTTGTGTCCAGACGTATAGACATTACACAGAAAAAACTGAGGGATCAGTAATGCTGCGGCTCAAGTGAAACTTGGGATCATTTAGAACTTAGGCTCTAAAGGAACTCTTATTTAGGGTTCCTTTTTAGTTTGTACATATCCGATAGATGGCCATCGGCGGTTGCCGACGTTTTCAACTGCGCATGTGCCGAGAAGCGCGGGCCTATTTGAAATCAATAAATACTATGAACAGACATACAGATAAATGTTCACAAAATTTTTTTATTCTTATTTAAAACAAATTAAATTGAATTATAGAAATACCTAGCTTCTTGAAAAAATTTGATATTAACCTAATATTGCAAGAGTATCTTATGTCATTTTGAATAGTCCCGCGCTTTTTGGGCATGCGCAGTGGAAAACTTCGGATTTCCAACATAACCTTAAAAACTGTCACATTTCATGTGCGATATCTTCCTTTCAAGAATGATTAATGTCTATGATTTTAGTTTCTTCATTAAATTTTTTCCAGTGCAATATTATTTAATTCCAATTATAAACCATAATGTGCATCCTTAACTTGTGCAATCTTTGAAGTGAGTCAAGGCAGAAGTGAGAAAAAGGCTCTATTAGAACCATTTGAATCCTTATTTGGGTTCATTTAGAAACCATTTATCATTTTGGGTTCCTTTTCAGCAAGAGAGGTTCCTTTTTGTTGCAGCTCCTTTGGAACCAAAAATTGGTTCTAATAGAAACCCCAGTTTTTTCTGTGTACCTATATTTAAAGCAAAATAGATAAAAAGTTCTAAAGTTTCTTGGAAAAATATTGTTCATCCAAATTTAATTTGTCCAAACAAATAAGGGGTTGTTAAGTAATAGGGCTAAGATATCTAAAAGGTATGAAATATATTTAAAGGCAACCTTGATTTTGATTCTGTTGGAAAAAAGTCTACTTTTTCATTAAAAAAAAAACAATATTTTATCAAACATAATTGGTTCAAATGATGGAAAAGTGCTGGATAATATTTAGAGGCATTGCAATAAAACAAAAATTGTAATTTAATGAAAAAATTAGAATAAAGTACTCAAAGTTGTAGATTTCGTGCGAAATTGACTTTTTTGGTTTTTGGAGTACTTTTTGGTGTACTGTGGGGATGTGTTAGGGGAAAGAAGACCCATATGAATGGAAAAATAGAATTTTTTGTTGGAAATTCCTCTACAAATCCCATAACTTTCCCGTGACAGTTTCCCAAACCCATAGAAGTTATTCCGAAAATCCCGAAAAGTGATTCGAATTTGACTACGAATTAGTAGAAAACTACTAATTATTAGTAGAAAATTATAAATGATTATTAGTTCAATTGGAAAACAACATTGTTGACGTAAAGAAAAGATGATTGTATTTCAAAATATAAATTCTGGTTTCATATTTTTAACATGGAAATATTTCTCACTGAGAATGTCAGCATTTTTTGCTTCCTGTTTACGAAAAAAAATAGGAGAAAAGAGATAGGAAGCGTTAATAGAGGCAGAATTTGTTTTAATTTTTGCAATGAAGAAGCAAAATGTGTATGCACGCGACGTTTGAAGTTATTACTTCGCGGCGGTTGACGGCCGACGATAAATCGATGTCGCTAAAGCAACAGACTCAGTTACAGAAATATGATGTAGCGACGTTAACACGTCGTAAACCAAGAGACGCCTTCGCATCAAACCCGTCTAAAATAAGATTCATGAGAAATGAGAAAAAGTATGTTATTCTTTTTCACCCTCATATAGGAACTTACAATTTTCTGAAACTGCGTCTGTGTAATCCTTTTTTATATCATCAATTTTGTAAATTGAAATTTCCAAAAAGTAACTTTATTTTATGATTTAATTGATTTCCAAATGATTCCCAACAAATAATTCCGTTCTTAGCATTTTTCTATCACTTCTTGATTTGTAAACTTTTTAACAGTTTTGAAGAGGTGAGAAAAATGAATTTATGGTCAACAACTAAGAATATCTCCACTTACGAGTTGTATGCACTGTCGGTAACGGTAAAATATTTGACTATTTACAATAATTGTCGTGGAAAATTGAAGAAGATTTCAGTTCCATTTTGAAAGATCATTTTTCATAAGTTTTGAAGTTTTCAAAATATCCAAAAATAAATTGTTTTAATGTTTTAGGATTTTGAAAAGTTTCAAGGAAACTAAGTAAGTTCAAAAGATATTAAGAAGTTCAGAAGTTTTGAAAATATTCGCAAATAACTGAAATCTTGAAAAAATATCAAATTTTTTTAACAAAATGTAGATTTTTTGAAATTTTGAAAGAAAAGCTTGTTAAGGTTAAGATTGTTCGAAGATTTTTCAAGAGAATCGAAACAAATTTCTTAAATTTCTTGGGAAAATTTCAAATTATTTTTTATTTGAAGAAATGCATTTCAAGAAAAAATTGAAAAAGATTTTAAATCATTCAAAATAATTTTCTAAAATGTCAAAAAATAATGTCAAAAGATTGCAAAGCAACATTTTTCAATTTTGCAAGATAACAAAATTCTAGAAAAAATTCAAGTATGTTTAAGAAATATCCAGAAGTTAAAAAAATATACAAAAATTATTCAAAACTTGAAAATATTCCAAAAAATGTAAAACAAAATGTAAATTTTCGAAGATTTCGAATGAAAATTTGAAACTTTTTAAGAATTTTGAAAGGTTTCAAGACAATAAACAAATTTTTCTAAAATTATTGAGAAAATATAAAATGATTTTTTATTTTAACGTTGATTTCGAAATAAAAATGTTCAAAGATTTCTAAAAATTTCGAAGTTAGTTTTAAACATGTTTGAAAACTTATATCCTTTGGTGAAAATTTAACCTATTTTGGTTGAAAATACAACTTTTTGGTTGAAAAATAATCTGTTTTTGTTGAAAATTGAACTACTTTGTTACAAATTTATTTTTTCATGAATTCAACTCTTTTAATCTTTATGGTCAAAAATTAATCTGCTTTAGTTAAGATTTCAACTATTTTGTCAAAATTTTGTCCTTTTTTGGATGAATTCAGGTGTTTTTTTCTTTAAAATTGAAATCTTTTTTGATTGGAATATCAACTATTACATTTCTCGTTGAGAACTTATCTTCTATGGATGAAAATTCAACTACTTGGTCACCTGTTGAATTACTTTATTGAAAATTCATCTTCCTTTGTTGAAGATTCATAATTTTCATTAAAAATTCATCTCTTTGGTAGAAAATGTAACTGTTTCGTTGAAGATCCATCTTTTTTGTTAGAAAATTAATCTTCTTGGTAGAATTTGTCTGTTCAGAAAATTCGTTTATTTTAGTAAAAATTAAATCTTTTTGGTTAAAAATTATTCTTTTTTGGTTGAGGAATCAACTATTCCTTTGAAAATTCGTATTTTTAGGTGAGTACAACTGTTTTTGATTCAAATTAAAATATCTTTGCTAAAAAATTCAACTTTTTTGTTGAACTTTTTTGTTGAAATTTGGATTTGAAGTATCTGAAATCTTCAAAAATCTTTTTGGATTTTCTCAAGGAATTTAGGAAAAGCTATATGCACGCAAAGCGCGCGATTGATATTGCCAGTCAAATTAAACAAGAGAGAGTTGAACGCAGTTTATTCTATTTTTAAGTTAATTACAATATTATTCTTTGATTGATTGCCATAATAATTTGTTTTCATTAAAAATAGAAAGTTATTTCTGGAAGCAAACGCTAAATTAATTCAGAATTTAATTAAAAATTAACGCGAATGATATAAAAAGTCATAGCTTCCTGCATGTTAGATTGTGAATACTAAATAATGACACGTCGTCAACGCATGATCGACGACTAATGAGTAATTAATTAAGCAAGGTACGTAGACTGGGATGTGGACTAATTAACTGAATCAGCACATTGGATGTAAATTATAAATTATGTTGGACGTCTAGATCGACATAAAACCAACATAACGACCTTATTGCGAATAAGCTTTCGAGGGAGACATGAGTCTCCCTTTGGTGTCGCATAGGCCAACCAGATACTTTAATGACGTTTAACGATGACCAATTAGTTCGTATCGATCGCAATAACATCGGTTTTACGTTTCAAGATTGGCGACTGAATCCACGACAAATGCATGATGGTCAGCTGAATAAATGCTATCGGTGTTGTTTGACCATTAGGCTTGGGTAATGAATTTCTGGACAGTAAAATATTAGATGCATATGGAAATAATTGAAATAACATGAATAACTAAAATAATTGGAATAATTTAAATGATTATTTTCATAAGGTGTGGATTAGTTGACTAAAATATCATTCTCCCTCTTTTTTCATTTTGTTATTTTTGTCTCTAATGAGCCAAAAAGTAAGGTAGTTTAGAAGTCTGTTTTTTTAATTCTGAATCTTTTTCATGCTCATTTTGCATAAAATTATTCATGATAAAATAGATTTCTGTTTGATCTTAATTTAAAAGATATTTTTCCTTTTCTGGTAGAAATTTATTGTTTATTCAAGTAACGAAAAATATCTACTGTTTTAAATGCTCAGTATTTCATTACATAACAAAAGAATATTTTTCAAAGTTTCTGCACGTGTTGCTGTTTCAGCTGCATTTCTATCGGATCTTCATTATTCCTACATTACGGTCCATACTAGGCACATGTGTTTCTACTTATTGGTGACATTTTGCCGTATCTAATCCGACAGTAATTTACGGGGTCCTGTGGGATTTCTGAAGGACTCACTGATTTGACTGAGATGAGAACAGTGCTGTAGCTATGATTTTTGACTCCCTCCGAGAAAAAAATACTCAGTCAAATAAACAGAGCGTTTCCAAGGATTACTGGACGCAACATTAATTTTTTACGCATCTAAATTTTTATGCGCTTAAATCCTAATAACGAATTTTGGGAGATTTTCAAATGTTTTAAGTTACCATTACTTTATTTTTGAGTGTATACATACTTCTGAAAAAATCGATATACCACTCAACCTTTATTATACTATAATTCAATTAAAATAATATATTATAATTTCAGTAAATCCTATAATTCTTCTGGAATTTTGCAGGATAATCTGGAATTTATATTCTTTCTGTTTCGTATAAAAATATTTCTCGATCATGAATGACAAATATTAGTCAGGTTACTTTCTCTCAATTCCATCAAAGTATTTAAAATTTGAAGATTCTTGTAGCTTTTGAAGATATCTCAAATGAAAACATTTTTGTGCTGTGGACGAGGAATGAAAAATAAAAAATTCAGATGCAGACCTCACGAAAAGAAACATTATAAGGATTAGTTTTGCGGAAGAATAAATTTCCTTTTTACGTCTGTGAAAACTTAGGAGTTCATTAAATTAAGGCTGATGGAAAAACTCAGAAAACCACATCTTCCAGACTGATAATTTTATTTTTACGAAAAAAATCGCACTATTATTAGATAATATATTTTGATATGCTTTACTGTGGATCTGTTGAGGGAAACTAGGTATTTGAAATGTACTCTATTCTTCCTTTTTTATGTAAAATAAAATTAGGTTCAGAAGATGACGTTCTTGATATAGTTAAAAGTTTGTCATAAAAACAACCGCAGAATTTCGCCGAGAGCGGGTGCTAATCTGAAAAATTGCACCAGCTCCCAGCGAAATCGTGGTAAAATTTCAGCCGTAAACTAACCACGTCTCATGACCGTGAGATAGGTGGTTACAGTCTGCGACGAATTCAATACGACGATCCGGCAAAAGTCTTGTGCGCCCTGAGGACACGGAGCGACCCCAGGACGACCGCCTTCTGCATTTTACCCGCAAGTGTCTCAGCATTTTGTTGACATGCAGGGAAGCTATTCAGGCTATTAAACAGTGAAACCTTGGCACCTCCAAGAGAGTCGATGATCAAGACGATTAGCTTAACAGAATATTCCGGGTATAACCGTCACAACTCCCTTATAAGGTCTTTTTACCTCTCTTTCTTTTCTTTCTCTTCGGCTGTGACGTTTTTGCTAGCTGGCGCCGAAAATTCGATAACGAACATGGTTCGTTTCTCGAAGTCAGGGAGAACTATGTCAGGCCTCGAGTGCGCAACAGAAACATTTGTCGAGAATATGAAGTTCCAATATATGCGGCACTTCTCATTTTCGACAATTGACTCTATTTCTTTAGGAACGTTTAGCGGAGAGGAATTTTGGCTAATGCCATAAGAGTGACAGAGATGGTAGTAGGTCGTTCACGCATCAGTTGAACAACTTTTGGATTTTTTCTATAAAACTTTATAATTTTCAGCTTCGTTTTCAACGTATTCCAATTTGTATGAATCTCAACTCAAAAGAATTGAATTGAGAAGATTTTTTTAACTTTTGAGACATAACAATTTTATTTTGAAGAAATAACACTCGTGAAGAAATAGATATACGACCGAACCTATTTTTAAATTATGCTATAATTATCGTTACGCCAATGTTAAACGTACACACACTTACTATAGAAAAAGCGTTACGTAGGGAGAGTGGGGGAGGGGGGAGTCAAAATGTCAGGGAACGGCATTACGCATTTTTTGAACGGCCCCATAAACCCCTTTTCAGCTCCCGCTACTTGTACCGAAAAATTCGGCCATTTGTATTAAAATTTCGGTACACGTAGTCTCAGCCATAATTTAAATTTCGTTTGTCGAGAAAGAAAACTTCATTACTTGAAGAAGAGATTTAATTTGGCAATGGGAATTGCAATTTTTGAAGCATCTAAATGTTGTGATTAATTTAACTTTCGAAGCTCTTTGTATCTTTTAAAAATGTCTCAACTGAAAACTGTAAAATTCGTATAGAATGTTCATGGAAGATTGAAGGCAGCTTGAGGCTTAATTTTGCACGCCTTATAGTTTGAACTAAATTTCACTAAAAAGGTCATCCCGGTTTTTTGCTGATTCACTTGGAGACACCTTCTGAATATTTTAAAAAGAAAAAAAGAGAAATCGTTACGTGGCCTTTTAAATATCTTAGATGTTTACTTTTTGAGTACACTCTTTTTAAAACTTTGACTTCAAAGAAGCTCAGTGTTCAAGACTTCTTAGTTTAAACCCTTCAATTTTGCGTCCAAAAAATTTTCCCAAGCGTTCAAAGACAAGCGATATGTTGAATCCTTTTAAATTTGTTTAAATGTTCTAGCTCTAATAGTTTAGAAGATATGGCCTTCAAAAGCGACTTTTAAGTAAAAATTTCATGTTTTTGTTATGAACACATTTGTAGGGCACCCTACATAAAAATTTTCCTTTGTTAAATTTAAGTGGACTAAATTTCCTAAAAAACTTTCCAAAAAATGCTTTAACTACAATAGATCAAAGGTTATCGCTTCCTGAAATAGACCAATTTTGGATGAAATCTTATTAAACGCATAGCATCTGAAAATATCTTTATTCTTTGCACCAAACATTCATAATTGTACCTAAAACAGTTTAATTTGGATAATTTTTGTAATTTTTCCTATAGCAATTAGCTTGTCATTTGCAATGTATTCAAAAATTCCTAGGGCTAAGTAGCTATCTGAGGAGAAGAAATTTTATTTACCTGAATCTAGAGTCCTAAATGGTTGCTCCTTAAAAAAAATCGAAATAATTTACGAAGATTTATATTTTTCAGCACATGCTCTTTTTTCAATGAAATAATTCAAGAAGTATTTAAACTAGACTGTTTATCTACGCATTTAACAAGATTTGGTCAAAAATTGGTCTATTTTAGGAAGCGGTAACCTATGATCTGTCGTAGTTGAAACGTTATGCTTTTTTAGTTTTTCAAAAAATTTAGTCTACTATGAAGTTTTACATAAAATTTACAGGCGAAAATTGCTTCCTAAGATGATATCATCTAAACTATTAGCGCTGAAACATTTTTTTTTTTTAGTTTTACGGAGAATTTTATATCATTTATTTTCACTGTCTAAATGTGTTCTTATAAAATGCACAAGAATCGATCAATTAATAGAAGACTGATTTCGTTACCGTTTTTACCCAAATTAAAAAGGTTCCAGATATCGCTTGTACTTGAACTTTTTTTTTCACGCAAAACTGAAGGTTAGGCAAATAAAAGTTGATTGATCTGTTCTCAAGCAAAGGTTTAAACAAGACTGTACTCAAAAAGATAAAAAACTAAGATTTTTGATATTTTAAAAGGTCACCTATGATGATTTTGCTCATGTTCGGCCTAAAATATTCGGGAGGTGTCCCTAAAATAGAATCAGTAAAAACCCGGGTTGGGCAAGCACCTTTTCAGTGAAAGTTGGTTCAAGTCGAAAAGCTGCAAACAATTTTATGTATCCAAGTAGATAATTAGACATATGTATATAATATAATAATATTTTTCTAAATCCTACCAGTCTTAAACTTCCAACCATTATTGATACTCGGAAATAACAATTCTAAATATGCAAATCTTCAGACACAAAATAAACCATAATTTGCAGATAATAAAAATTATGTGTATTACAAAAAACCTTCACAATTTATACGAAGTCAGATATCATTTACCAAAGCAATTAGATATTACAGGATAATGATTTCGAAGCTAGATTCTAGTAAATACTTTTTAAGCATTCCAAGAAAAGAAAATACAAAATCTCTCATTTTTCAAGAACCATGAAAACTTAAAAAGTTCGAGGTCCCTTTTTCAAAGAAGTACACTCCTGAGGCTATCTATATAATTGCTCTGGTTTGAACTGTACCAGACCAAAAAAAAAGACTGAATTCTTTTCTATCAGATTGCCGTATATCCTGAGCTCTGACGAAACCGCCTTCTCGGGTTGGTCCAGGAGGTCTTTTTCGAGAGGGCGGCTGCTTTGGTAACAGGACGCGCGTGCCACGCTCACAATAATCCACATATACATATAGTTATATATACTATATACATATTTATGTGTGTATGTGTGTATGTTGGTCTGAACGACTAAACACTCAAGTGACTCAAGTGACCCAAGTGTATTTGGGCCTTCTTTATACATACGAGTGTGTCTAACTCATGCTAATCTAGTGGGTGTGGGTGCTGCTAAACACATGCCCTCCTTCTTGTTAGGATCTTTTGTTGTGCAGGTTCTCAGGGGATATTGCCGAAGAACCATTTAACAGTCATTGCATCTTTATTTTGACAATTTGCCTTCGAGAATTCCTGTCTATCTATCCTGTGTGTGATAATGATTTATTCTTCAGAAACGAAATTAAGAAATAAAGAAAAGACTATCATTAACCGGGGTAATTATGGATCAAATCTCGGATCAAATAGGTTTTAATTTTTTTGCGGCTTTAGTGAACTTTTCGAAACATTGCACTAAGTCAATTTCTACCGTGAATAATGCTCTACTATGATACTCTCTATAAGTGTGAAGCTTCAACATTTCACCAAGAAGTCAGAAAAAATGCAGAAAGTGGCAACTGTCGAATAATGAAGGCAAGAAATCTCAAAAACTTCTACTTGAATTTTTTAGTATCGGAAATGAATACTTAGCCGAAAGGGTGCGACCCTATAGGTATGTTTTATTTTTCGTAATATATTAATATTTTTGTGTCCGTAAGTAAAAAATAGGAAAATGATGGTTGATAAGTGGGTGCGGTCTAGCCTGAAGAAATATGACATTTGTTAGAAATAGAACGATTTTGACATTAAATTTTATAAATATGAATGAAAGTCTTTGTAAAACTATATTCAAAATAGTTATAACTTTATGCAAAAATATAAAAAGTAGGAAGATTAGAAAAATTATTGTATTTGTAACAAAAAAACTATAAAACCAAAAGAGTCCTAATTGTATTTTAATCCCTAAAATTATATATTGTTCGTCACTGCTATTTTAATGGAAACATATTACAAAAAACGTAAATTTACTTCTTTTATCATATTACTGAAAATGTAAAATTGTTTTGCTTAGAAATAAATCACTGAAGAGGACTCCCACATGAGTCGAAACGTCTGATTAAAAAACACCGTTTTTTGATTACTGGACCCTAAAGCCCAAACAAAGAAACACCAACTCATTTAATACCAGAGAGTCAATACAATTTCCTATAATGAATTAAATACGACACTGTAAAAACTAGGATTCGATTTAGAACTTAATTTGGTATTAAAACAGTTCACGCAACAAAACAATTGCACCTCAGTTTGATCCGCCAATCTAATAAAATAGGGTCGATTTGTGGATTGAAATAGGCTCGAAATGAGAATCATCTGTCAATAACTAAATCTGATAGAACAAATTCTAAACTGTCAAGTTTAGAAACCAAGGTAACCCATAGGGCTGAAGTTCGCGACGCGTGAGTGTGACGGTTCAACATTAATTTTTACGCATTTTTAACTTCATCTATTTTTTGTTTTTTGTAAGAGTGAAGTTTGGAACAATTGAAATAATGCACCCTCTGAATCAATTTAGTTCGCTATCTCGGATCATTTATCAATCTGAAGTTAGCAAACTACGAGGCAAACTAAACAAGGCAGAAACTGGTTATAAAATAGACTATTTGTGAGATCATATTAGAACGCCCAGATAAAAATGAATGCCTAGTTTTTACTGTGGAATATTCAGAAGATTCTCCTTCCTATTACCAGGCAAAATTCATTTTTTCTGAATATATCGAGGTGTTCTTAAAGAAATATATTTAAAACATTATTTTTAATATCATGCTCAGTAATGCCTGAGCGAAGATTCTCATATGATCTGGATCTATGGAAATTTTTTTCATAAACTTTTATTAACAAACCAAAATTTTGATCCATAAATAGCCTATTGAGAGTGTGAATTTACACTTTCGCTTGATAAATATTTATATTGATCGAACTTCGACTATTAATAACTACGAAAAACAATTTTGTTTAAAATGACATTTACAGGATATACTTAGGAGAAGGTAACGATATTTCTCGAAAATCTCGCAATCATTGTTGTTGATAATCCGACTGGACTTTTATTACTTGAAGTTGTTCAATATCTTGAATTTGAAAATTAAAAAATTAAATGTACATTGAATCTCATCCAATAAAAAAAAGCATAGAAAGCAATTGAGAAACATTAAAGCTTCTTCATACTACACCAAGCGGTTAAATTAAAACATCCAACTTATCAAATAAATGATTGAAAATATTATACATGTTCTATGTTAATGCTTTTCTCTGAAACCTAATAGTAAATTTAGAGAAGAATTTTAACATAAAATCCTAAAGTTTTGCAGAAGACTTATAAAATTCTAAAAATGTTGTTCGCTTTCTCCACCACAATTGTGTATTTTCAAACAAAAATCATCGACAAGACTCACAATTTTCAAAAATTTTAAGTTATTTTAATGTTTCATACATATTTTTATATTTGCATTTTATATTCAAAGATTAAAATTCTTTCAACAATATACTTTTTTCAGGTTTGTTATCGTTTTTTGTCGGAAATTGACATTTTTTAAACAAAAATCATTAGATTTTAAAGGTTGTATTATATTGAAGGGTGGATATTCAAAGTCGTATAACCGCCAATTTTTCAAAAATCTTTTTTTTTCGAAACTCTAAGCTGATGCCGTCATTTCAGCGACAAGAACAAGTCAAAATTCGCAATAGTTTTATTGTGAGAATTTTTCAAACATTGCATTTCGGTAACTTGCGGCCTAAAAATGCGAGCGTTTGTCCGCTCTCCCGTAAAAAATTGGAAATGGCGGTTATACGACTTTGAATATCCACACTTCTATTATCTTTCGAACAAGATTTTCCATTTTTGAAAAATTTGAGGTTATAGATTCACGTTTTTCACAAAAAATCGATTATCTTGAACAAAATTTTAGAGAATAAAAAGATTATATTTCAATGAAGATTTACAACCTTTCAACAATTGAGGAAATGGGTATTTTTAGTAAAAAATCATTAGATTTCAAAGATTTAACATTTTTGTACTATTTTAGGTTAAGCTAGTTAAGCTCATCGGTTATTTTTAACAAAAATCACAAGATTTGTTAGTTTATCATTCAGAATCATTAAATTCACAACTAGTTACAATCCTAAACAATTTCTTGTTCTTTTTATGTTAGTGTTTTTCGTCTCAGATTGTTATTGTTAATAACAAACTATTAGATTTCGAAGAATACTTACAATATTTGAACAATAATATATTATATTAGCGTTTTACACCGGGAATCCGGTATTTTAAACAAGAATAATTTGACTTTAAAAATAAAATTTACAATTTTGCATAACTTTAGACTATGTTAGTGTTTTTCTTCGGAAATTATTATTTTGAAACTAAAACTATTGGATTATAAATTAATCTATTTTTGTTAAGAATTCAACAATGTTGTTGAAAATTCGTTTTCTTTGAATAAATTAAACTGTTCTTCATTTATGATTCCATGTTATTCTGAAATATCAACTATGACAAGTTTAGTGAAAAATTCATCTATTTTGGTTGAAAATTCAGCTACTTGGTTGAAAGTTGAACTACTTTGTTAAAAATTATTTTTTCCTTGTTCAAGATTCATAATTTGGTTAAAAATTCATCTCTTTGGTTGAAAATTGAACTATTTTGTTGAAAAGTCGTATTTTTCAGTTGATTATTAATTTCTTCAACTAAAAATTGAAATATTCCATTCTTGGTTGAAAATTTAGCTTTATGAGTAGAGCATTCAAATATTGGTTAGAAATTTTTTCTTTAGAAAAATAATCTTGGTAGAAATTTAATCTTTTACGATTAAGAATGCAACTGGTTCGCTGAAAATATTTCTGTCATGGTTGATTCAACTATTGTGTTGAAAATCCGACTTTTTTAATTGAATGCAACTGTTTTTTTATTAAAAATTAAAACCTTTTTTGTTGAAGATTTAGAATTTCACATATAAATTTTCATCAGTTATCAAAAATATTGTCCTTGCTTCTTTTTTATAATATATGAGATAATATATACTGTGGAATAAAAACATTTTGTAATAATATTAATTTTATTTTTCAATTTAAAAATTGCGTAAGAGAAAAAAAATGTTTTGAAGTTTTTATATGAAGTTTCTTGATTTCTTCGAAGGACTAAGTAATTTATAGATGAAATATAATAATAATTCCAGCTTCTGGAATGTTTCGGGTAATTAAATAACACATCTACATCATCGATTGCAGCTTCAGATATAAATCGAGAAAAAACATTGAAATTAACTTGATTGCTTCACCGCAATCAATTATCTTAATTGAATCTTTTGAGTTGCAAATATTGGAATGGAAATGGCAAAATGTCGCTGAAGTCAATTTAATGTGCTTTTTAATTATCTTTATCTGCTCAATGTACCGTGAAGTCGTTAAGTTAGATTACCTAGGTGTGTTCAGAGAATCGTATAAAAACTCTTTCCTGATTTACTTATTGAAGAAGGTGAAGAACTGCAACGTTTTATACAAACTAGCACTAAAAATAAATAATTAAGAGGAAATAAATTTACGAGAAACAATGGTGAGTTCGATCTTCTTTATTTAACCATGACTACAGAGTCGAAAGGCTTCACAATAAAATTACATACATGAGTGCTCTTTTTACGACAAATTCTCTAATCACAAAATCATTGCTGCAAATAGTTCAATACGATTCTAAAAATCAAGTGAAAACTCTAAAGTCCAAAATAAATATATACATTTCTTTGAATTTTAACAATCATTACGAAACTCACGAAATTCTGAATTCTTGTACCCAACAGTAAACAAAAAATCCGTTTTACGAAAGAGAATCTCCTGACTAGAGCAGAGTTTGAAAATTCTTTACAAGAATCGCAACGCTCTCTGAAACCTTAGGGAAATATGAAACAATAACATTTTTATCTATTTATTTTTAACACTTTCAGCAACATTTTAGCATCAATATAACCAAAGCTTGATATGGATACCATTGATGATGAGTCGTTTATTTGATAATGCTATAATTGGAATGCTAATATATTTTTTTTATTTGGTAGTAAAGTAATTAAAATATAAAATAGAATTCAAAATACTTATAGGAATATCGCACAGCCTCAGTTTTACAAGGCAAACCTATGCATGTTTCTAAGTAGCATTTTGGCGCGTTTCTTCCTTCGAGCGGTTCACCTTTGGTAAATCTGACACCCCGGTGTCTTCTGGTTGCTAACCAGTCCCAAAGTGTCGACGCATGTATCGCTCGTCAAGTCCTTTTCCTCTTTGGCCTCCTTGATAATGAGCACCAAAATGCCACCCAAGCTCGTCTCCCATTGATCTGCTTCGAAGCTCTTTACGTGTGTCTAAACCTGAGAAAAAAGTTTTAGATGCTCAAAGACCTAAAAAACATTTTTTTCAGCAGGGTTAGATACATTAAGTTTTTTTAGATACACTAGGCAGTTATTATCAGGACATCTACTTTGCAGCATTTGCATTTGACTCGAAAATTAAGCGGTATAGGGGAGACTGGCCATCACTAAGTCGCTGTAGACAGTGGTTTTTTCACATATTTCAATAACGAGAAAAGCAATTTGTTTTTAAACTTCAGGAGTGAATAAAATGTGCGCGAACATACAACGTGTGAAAGCTTGAGATATGCAAATTTATCAGAAAATGCGAAGAATGAAAAAAATATTTTTGAGATTACGCTGTAAAAATATATCTTCATTTTACCAAGTTGTAATTGAACATTCAGTGTCACAGCTTCTTTAAAATTGCATAAATAAATAAATATAAAAACTTCGCTTATGAGCGGCATTTGGTCAACACTGAGTAGGAAAGTGGGTCAGCGGAGCAATTGCCGCGTAACAAGTATTTATAATAATAATGATAACAGTTAGATTGTAATTGCTAAGTGAAGTTTAGACCCATTTTATAGAAATTGCATATAATTTTCTATAGGTTGATACACTTGAAAAGCCTAGTCGCATCACATTCTCGTTTTTTTATTATGCTTATAGAACGTGAACTATGTACTAAATTCGTAATTTCATAAAATTTCCACATAAATGTCTATTCTGAACACTTTTTCTTGTAACTCTGTGAGAAATAACTTTGTTCATATTGTGAAAAATAAAATATGGTGATCAACCCACTTACAATCTTCTTATTGACGTTTTTTAACGTCATGAATTACGTAAAATTTAAGCATAATAATACTTTGAGAATTAACCGACCAACTGATAGCCACTGTCCCCTATACAAATTGAAGGCACTTTGCCAAAGGTCTGAGAACATGGAGAAACTCTCGAAATAGTTAACAATATTGACAAATATTTTTTCACTATTCCAATACCTTAAATTCAAATCAAGCTTCATTCCGTTGAAGAGAAAAATGTTTCATTTAGGAAAAAACGTTAACTATGTTCTTTCTTCATCATAGGACTATAGGCTTTCTGAAAAGTAAGTGTCCTTATAGTTAAATGAGGTAGTAAAGTTCTCAGAATTTAAGAAGTTTTGTAACAGAATTTAGACTTTTGAAGATATACTTCAAATTTACTTTTATTTCTACATTTTAGATAATAGGGTAAGAGCACCAATTCTTGGCACCTTAACCCAATTATTGGCATGCCGAAAACCGAAGTGTATTTATGTAATCTTGAATAAATATCTGATTGCACTGGATAAATTATACATGCATTATATGGAATAATAATAGTAGAATTAAATTATTTAAGGCAAAAGATGCTAAAAAATGTATTATCTAAGAAATTAAAGAAGGGTGCCAAAGATTGTGGGAAGGGGGGAGGGGAGTGCCAAGAATTTATCCTTTCACCCTATGTTCGAAACTCAAATATTAGATGGAAAGAATCTTTAAACAATGTCATATAGATATAATAAGGAGGAATTGTAAAATAAATAATATGCTAGCTAATCATTACCATTGATTTGCTTTCGACAAATTCCAGTTTCATGAAATTGTACTTGAATTTTCTGTAATAAATGTTATGTAAATGATACTTATAAATACTTAAGATACTTAAAATAATCTTATAAATACTTAGGATACTTAGAATAATAATCAGAAATTTTTCAGAATGTACATGAAGTTGATTCCACCTATAACCTGTTGAGGAAAAATATTTTACAAGATATATATTAATTCGTCTGAGGAAAGGCATACAAATTTTTAGTTCAACAAAAAAGATAGTTTTTATAATTCATTTTTTTATTAGTAGAAATATTTTGAAGTCATGGCCTAATAATCTGTTAAATCTCTGATAGTTTCGAATCATTGAAAATCATTCCTCAAACTCAGGATTTCTTTCTTACATTAAAAAATGCTTTAAAAATAAATTTTAAGATACTATATCAATATGATCGGAGATATTTGATAATTTTTGGTATTCTTTCTCAATTCACACAATTTAAATTTTACTTCACTCTAAATTTAAACCATTCAGAAATTGACCTATTTAATTTATCAAGCATGCTTTGACTTAGCAGTTAATCACTTACACTGACAAAATCATCTCCATTGCAAATGAATCAGTCAATATTGCTAACTTAACTGATTATTCAAATAATAATATATTATGCAACATTTGCGTAAAATGCAGTTTTATACACGCGATCACCACAAGTGGGTAAATCGTACACATGATATTTTTTGACACATTGTGCGTTAAAAGGCGTTTTTACACACCCATATGAGCGTGTGAAAATAAGCCATTTTACGCACTCATATGGGTGTGCAAAATCGCATTTTACGCACACTGTGTCAAAAAATTACTGATTAGCAGCCTACAAGATTCGCAGATTCTTCTGACAAACTGGTCGTTTCATGTAAGGTATGAAAATGAAAATAATACTTTAACGATAATAAACTTAAAACTTGAATTGTTTAATTTCATTCTTGGACTGTTTGAAAATGTTAGAATCCTCATTTTTCGTATCAAATTCATTGAGTTATTCCCGGAAAAATTCCGTGCCATTATTTGAAATCAATGAGTTAAGCTTCGGAAGTTATTATTCTAAATTACTGAATTTATCAATAAGAAAAAATGGTTGACAGAAGTTATCTGTCCTTTTTTCTGATTTTCCAGTAAAAATTGACTGGACATCAGTCACTCTCAACTGATTTAAATTTAGAGTTTGATAGGGAGAAAGATTTATCACTGAGTTTCCAAAAAATTAATTTAGTCAGCAATAATTCAAGCCAGGCATAATTTGAATAATTATTGAATTAAAGTTATAGTAATGTAATCTCATAAATTGCAGTCTAATATATTGCGAGACAAATTTTTTGTAATTGATGATGCAATGTGTCGTAGACAGAACTTTAAAGAATTTAATGATCCCTCTGCTTGGATTGTAGGGTGGCAACAAACGACATAATGATCTCTGGCAATGATTTATATTCAGGGGCCATAAAAATATCTTCTATCTGCATTTTATGTGTTCTGATCCTACAACCCATTCTTTATTCAGGCAGTTGAAGAAACAAATTAGCATTGATTAAAATTTACATAGTTTCCTAATAGCAGAAATGAGTATTCTTTTCGAAAAATCGTAAGACGAAATGCAGAAATTGATTGCAATTGTATAATCAGATGATGATATGGCTTTTATTCTGAGAGAATTTTTAGAATTTCGGTAATTAGAAATTTGAATTTTTAAACGCAATTTCTAATAGTAGTGCACAGAAAACGTAACTATATGATTTAAAAAATGTTATTTCTAATATACTTGTAAAATATTTAATTGTAAGAAGTCATGAGCATTATACTGAGCCCGTTTATTATTACTAAAAATTATTATCTTAAAAAAAAATTAAAAGACAAAAAAACCTAAGTGATCAGCTATGAATAATATGTGCACGTCTGCGAAGAAAGGGACCTAGCGTGGAAAAAAACGATTTTCAGTTTTTTTACACCTACTGTAAAATTAGGCTGCCACGCATTAGGTTCCTTTCTTCGCGGAGTTCACATAATAATGTTTTTATTAGAGAATTTGGTTGATCTATATAAGAAACGAAATACGAGCAGTCGTTGGTAGTCTGACTCCTGGGGTTGCAAATTGAATAACAAACGTTCACCCTCCATGGCTAAATCACCGAAAAGTCACCCCACCTTGTGAGCAGTTCGAAATTAACCGCACCTCCCGCGAATTGCTTTGGCGCGACCCCCGCCCCTGAAGCTCCGAAACCCGTCTGCTTTGCATAACGATCTTATTTCGTAATCTCTCCCATATTGATCCGGTTTACGCTGCTATGTGGGGTTGAAAATTGTTTATTTCGCGCCCGTGACGACCAGCTCTTGATTTCCTATGATTTATTCTTTCTCTACTTTTAATACCAGAAAGTTTGTATTCCATTGAACTTTGTCACTTTTTTATAAACCAGAAAAGGATTTTAAATAAACACCATTAGGAAAAATTATTTCTTTCTAGTTCTTGAATTGACATTTTCCAACCAATTTTGATTACAAATGGAAAAGCTCCTTTATATTTTAAATTGAAAGAATGATAAAGAAGGCTCGAGAGAGTAAAAGTGTGACATAGTAGGTATAATTGCAAGGGTAAATGTCATCAGTAATAATAGGCTGATGATCTCGAGGATGTCTTAATGAGGTTAATTGAATCGAGATACTAATTACTTTGGAGACAAACGGGAGTCTTCCTTTATAGAGGGAGGCTTTCCATAATAGAGATGAGCCAAGTCATGCCCGCTAATAATCCTAAGAGCTTGATTATCTTGCGACCCACGAACCTAAAAAGAGACCCAAGATGACTTTGCGGTTTCTAGTTCAAATCTATATTACGATCCATTATCGAGAGAATGATTTTACTTTGTCTGTCTTTCCCGCCGATAATCGTAATTATCTACACACACACACACATATATATATATATTGAATCTGTATTTATCGAAACTCTTACCATTACCAATTTTACAGAATATTCTTTCACAACTTCAAAACTCAATCTTTATCTTTCAAATGTAAATACCAAACTGCTCTTTTGTTTAGATTCAGAACATTAGTTAATAAATTATGATTATGAGAAATGAAATCCTTGAATTCTCATCTCTGTAAACAATTTATTTTATTTTGCTATACTAAAATAACTTTATTTCAACTTAAATGTATTTAATAAAAGTATAGGAAATTTCCAAATCACAGAAAAAAGTCTTCAATTTTAAAATTAAATTGTATGCAGCTTCAAAGATTTTGAACAAGATTGATTTTATGGATGAGTGCAGAGATCCATGGAGAAATTAAGAAAGAACTCATGAATTGCCATTGAAATTAATGATTAAAATGTCTTACTTGGAGATAGTCTTCATATTGTGAAAGAAGAAAAAATACATTGTTTTACTGGAGTTAAAAATTTTAATTTGACAGGACATCTTACTAAATCACAACCAAGCACCCACTGCTTATCTTGCTATATTTTTTAACAGTAAATCTAAGCAACAATCACCAACTTGAGTGAAGGAATAAAATTATTGCAAAGAATTGATATAATTAGTTGTTCAATGTAAAAACGGTTGCTTTGATCTTCATCAATTCTTTTTATGGCTGTTCAAAAAATACATGATGCTTTTTGCGAGAGGGGGAGGGGAGGTCTGTAGAGGTTTTTTGCGTTACGCTGTCAAGATATATATTTTAAAATAAATCTGCATAATATACAGTATACATGCTATGTATGATGATCAATAAAGTAAGTTTGTCCCGCAAAAAAACATGAAAAATGACCTAGTTCTGCGCTCAACAACTCAAAAATGATATGCCTTATTGAAATTTTTAGGAAGATATGGGGAAAACATTCAAAATGTTTTAGTTTTACTTATAATGTCCGCGATGTCTCGAGAATGCTTTTAATTTTTCCCTGAAGTCAAAGTGTGAGCTTAGATGAAAAAAGTCGTAAAATTGGAAAAAAAATAGTATACTTGACATTTTTAAAAATTATGAATACGATAATTATATCATTAATTCAATTTTTTTGTATATTTCTTTTATGAATAATTCTACTTCAAATGTTTACGAATCATTTGTTCACGTTCAGACTGGCAGAATCCAGGGAAAAAAGAAAACAATTTCTTGATACGTCATGGATATTTTATTTAAATTTATCTCTGAAATGAGCCGCAGAACATTTCTGAATATCCACTATTCCGGGCGTTACGTATTTTTTTAACGGCCTGACATTTTTTCAAGAAAGACAAAACACACGTCCAAAAATCGATTTCTGAATTTAGAAAAGAAAAAAACCCACAAAATTTCCGAGAGAATCAAGGGGAAATTGTTTTTTACTCGGAAGCGCATGGTTCCTCAACTTTCTACGGTGATATAGATTACGTTTTTTTTTTTACTCAAAGAATCAAAATGGAAACAAATTTGAAGCTGTTAAGTTAAAAGTACAACAAAAAGTTCCAAACATTTTCAAGAAAATGTTGAAAAAAAAGCAAATGAGAAGAAACACTTATGTCACAACATGTACAGGAATTTATTGTTTTGCTTTCGCCAATAATCTAATATTTACGAAAATGGCACTTGCGTCTCTCTCTGGAATGCCACCCTTGAATTCTAAAAATTCCGCAATTGTAACAAAAAAATATATACCCGCACCGATGCTTGAATTTTTTTTTATATTTGTATTTTATGCGCGAATTCTTTCAAAAATGTCCATTTTTATTACTTATATGAATTATTCTTACATATTGTTATGATACACTCAGAAAACGATCTGGTTGAAGCAATAAAATATTTCTTATTTCAATCATTGAGTACGATTATTATATGGTCAACAAAATATTCGGTTGATCCAAACACATTTTTTGGTCGTTTTAACCAAATCTTTTGGTTTCCAAGAAAACAACATTTTTCTTGAAGAATTTTTTTCTGACTGTAATTCCCATTGATATCCTGTACAGACTGTACTGCGCTCATTATATAATTGAGGTTCAACATTGATCATTTTTGAGAGTATTTCACGTTTATTTACAAAAAAAATTTCAAGCTCAATCTTTGCTTTAAAAAAATTTAATATAGCAAAATAAAAATGTTTCTGTAATTTGTAATTCTGAAATTTGTTCGAACCTTTTAGATTGCCTTACATTTTCTTACTTCCTTGAGATCCATTTGCGGCGAGGACTATAAAAATGGTAGGATTCGTTGAGATCATTCAGAAATACAAACCTTTCTCAATGACATATCAGCGTGAGACTGGTTGTGCATCCGACATCCGTGCTGCTGCTGGGGAGCCTGATACGAAGAGGGAGATGAAGCACCATGGAGAATGGAAGGGGGCTGATGTTATGACGGGACATTTCATGGCTCGGAGGATCCGGGACCTAACGGCCGGTGCGATATTACAGCCGCAGGAACCCCATCCCCTCTATTGGTTTTTATTGCCCCGCGAATTCGTTGCATTAGGCACAACGTTCTGTGTGAAAGACTGAATTACATTTTTTTCTACTCAGAACGTTTTCATATGATCTTTACTCATCCCATTCGTGAATCCACTCAGAACATCGTTTGAAATTCGCAATCAAAGTTGACACTGACGAATCCCACGACATCTTATTTTTTTACCACAAACCAGAATTTGAATATCAAGTGCAATATTTAGGTGCTCTAAATGAAATCTAAATTGCGAGCTAAAATACAAGTAAAACCAGTTTATTTCAGAGGGAAGGAGGTTACCTTTGGTGTGTGCAAGAAGTTTGTTAGATAGATTACAATTGCCTTGAAATGGGCATTGGGTTGAAGAAGAGCAGAGGACACTTACGTTTTGGCAAAGGATCTCGGAAAATTTTAGCATTTTAATTTTCTATGGTCCATCCGGAAAGGGTGATGTCCTTTTCCTTGTAGAATGGCGTCCAGTAGCGTCGTATCGATGAGAACAGCAGTAACAAGAGCAAGGGTCAAGCGAGGAGACTTCGTCAAGGCCATGACGAGTACTCGTTGTTATCAGTCGACGAGGACGAACGATAACGCGAGACGACCGGATCGTCCGTTAGACGTGGGAAAGGGTTATGATCAAATGAAATCTAGTGCCGTGATTTGGTTTTACTGACAAAAGCATCGTTTATTTTTCTCTGTATCTCTTTAAAATGAATTTATAATCTTCATAATAATAATACTCTAGTAATAATAATTAATAATAATTAATAATAATTAATTAATAGTAAGATACTAGACTTGAAAGGGTGATATGGGGTCCGTACGAGTCCAAGTTGCAAACGTCAGACTCAAGGAAATTATTGAAACATTAATTCAGTCGAATTGATACTGATAACTGACTCGAGAGATATTGGATTCGCATTGAGTCGAACGTTTGTAACTTGACCGACGATCGTATTTCCGGTGTTCGCGTGGGGACTTCCGGGGGAACGTAGTCGGTGTATGGTACAACATCCTGTCCAATTTCCAAATCTACTGTAAGAAAAATAGAGATGAAAAGTTTGGAATGAATACTAATAGTTTCTGATTGAAAACCCACGATAAGAATTGTTCGAATGGTAGATTTTCAAAACCAAACTACTGCGGTTCCATTCTATAACCTTGATTTTTGGATCTCCATTGCTCTCCTAGACGAAAGAGACATTTGCGATGGTGGGACATTCTCTTGAAGCAGGAGGGGTCCCCTCTAAAGTTAGAGGACTCTTGTTTCAAGAGGATGTATTTCTTCTGAATTACTACCGCAAATGTCTTCAAGAAAGATTTTGCGCCTTTTTACACTACTGCAGAAACTGCGACGTTGCAAAAGCTACGGTGGGTTTACGTCCGGGCAAGTTTTATTAAATTCTCGAAGGCTGCCATGAGCAGAAACTGGTTGCAAAAACGTCTAAGATGGGTTCCCATCGTGTAAAGTTCCACTAGGGTGCAGAATTACTGAGATTATTTACAGAGAAGAAACTTGGCAATACTGTACCATGGCAGAAATTGGCATGATGTAAAGCTATAGTACCATGACAAAACTTGCCGAGATGTAAAACTACCGTAGCAAAAACTGTTGCTGGTGTAAATAAGCTTTCTGACTTTGGACGGGAGGTGTGAGTGTGTCTTTGTGCCTTCGTGCACAAGGATGTGCATAACCTTTCTCTCTATTTTTATCCTTTATACAATATTATATGATCGCTTCAATATAATATCATTTCGTACTCTCTCGCGCTCACTATGTATAAGTATTTACACGTTAACGATCGGTGATTGGTACATTAGTATGCTGGGGTAGCACGGGGAGGTGTCGGCCTAAAGACTATGTACAGGCGCCGGGGACGAGGGTGAGGGAGTCTGCGCGGTCCCTGGAGTGCCAGGATTACCGGGATTTTGCGATACCGTGTAGGAATTGTTTTGACGCGATTGCTGATGATGGTGCTGGTGTTGATGGGAATGATGATGGGATGAATGTTGATGATGATTGTGAAGATGGGACTGGGAAGGAGAATTGAGTGAGTGATTTTGTTGTTGATGCATCATGTTAAGGTTTAGGGGGTAGGATAGGGGGGAGCCCAGTGCCGTTGAACCGTTATTGCAGCCACCGGATCCGGGCCCCACCGGGCTCAGTGCATGCTCATCCCCGCGTGTGGATGATGGTGTGGTACGGATGCGTGATGATGAGGATGGTGCATTAGAGGCGGGAGATGCGGGTGGTGGGGATGGTGTGGGGTTAGAGGTGGCGGGGTCATCTGCATTGGGGTCATGGGCGTTGTCGGCTGATGCGACAGACTGTTGGTGTTGGTCTGGGTGTTGGTGTCCTGCCCCGCTCCCGCCCCCAGGGCCTGCGGACCCTGAGCCGGTGGCGGAGGCGGTGGTACCGAGCTGGAAGTGGGACTCTGTTGACTCCCGTTGTCCTCGCTGTCGGAGCAGGACTCGGCCGACGAGCTCCCCGCTCCCCCCTTGCCCTTGCTGCCGCTGCTGCTGCTGCTGCTGTGCGTCTTGACGTGCTTCGCGAGATGATCGCTGCGCATGAACCGCTTGTTGCAGACCGGGCAGGCGAATCTCTTTTCGCCGGTGTGGGTTCGAAGGTGCCGCTGCAACTCATCCGAACGTGTAAACCGCTTGCCACAGAAAAGCCAGTTGCAAACAAACGGTCGCTCACCAGTATGCCACCGTAAGTGGGCCTTAAGATGAGACGTCTTCCCGTAGACCTTGCCGCAACCAGGAATGTGACAACTGTGGATGTTCTTCTTCCGAAGGTGAACGCCAGCGGGTCCCAGTCTCTCAGCTTCTTGGCAGTTAGGGCAGTCGCAGGTTGCTCTGCCGGTGTATCGTCTCTGGGAGCGAGGCGAAGGGGCTTGGCTGACGTTGGCACCACCAGTTCCGCCACCTTGAGGACTACCAGCACCGCCTCCGCCCGCAGCTGCATGATGATGAAGTCCGAAACCAGGCGGTCCGCCCGGTAACATAGATTTGTAGGTGTCTTGAAGAAGATTGTGTCCAGAGGTTGCAGACGTGAGTAGGTGATTTCCAGCTAGGGCTAGGCTCGAGTAGTCAGCTGAATAGTTAGCCATTTGAGCAGCATGTACTCCAACGCCCACAGTTCCACTCACGTCTAACCAACCACCAGTAGCTGCTCCATGAACATCCCACCAGCCATCGCCGGCTTTAATTCCGCCATGCGTGGCACCTGTCATAGTGTTAAACGGCCAGGATTCGTAGGGATGTCGTCCATAGACTGAACCCAAGGTCGCGCCTTCGACCTTGCCGAGGATACTGCTCTGATGATGATGTGGGTCACTAGCAGGTTGAGCACTCGCCGTACCAGGGAAGTAGAGATCGCTACCGTATTGTGGCGCCGTTGAGGCACAGGATGTTATTGGTGCTCTGGCATAACCACCGGTGCTCCCGGCGCTGCTGGTAGCTGTAGGTCTCTGCGTGACACCAGTGGTTGTGCATCCGGTGCCACTCCCGCCAGTGTGCTGCGGTGAACTCCCGCTGCTCTGTGGACTCTTTTTCCAGGGGTGAAACCCCTTTCCCACCGCTGCGTCTGCCAACGGCGGGGGGCTCTTGCTGCTCAGTTTGTTGCATTGCGCTGCCAGCATCGCCAGAGGTGTACCCCTAAGTCCGGGATGATCCTGTAACACAAGAAAATTGCACATGTTAGTCAAATTGATGAGGAAAAACTTAGTTAAATATTCTAGGAATAGAAAACGAAATTTTGATGATCATTAGAATCGAGACGATGAATTTTAAATTTTACGGAATTAGGAACCTCCTAAGAATTCCGAAAGTTTATCCCAAACTAATATAGGTAGGTGCCCATAATTGCGGCCGAATCATTAAAAAAGCCGATGCGGTAGCCCTTGTTCTCGTGGTTCTTCAAAGGCGAAAGTACTCCTCTCAGGGTGCATAATGACACAAAATTGGCGTACTCCTAGCCTAGAGAGATCGGAGATTGGCTTCCTGAGGTAATGAAACCCAAGGCAGGTCGACTGAGCCCATCGAGACCAGTTTCATGCAAATCCTAATGTCGTAGTCGGACAAAGCATCGGCTAGTAAGCTAACTCGACTAACAAAGTCTCGGATTCAAGTTTCAAAGGGGCAAAACCGACTTTCTGGACTCGGGAGGTAATGAGGCCGGGGGCATACCGAGCAAGCTCGTCGAAAATCGTTTCATGCAAATTGTCGTAAATTCGCCAAGGACCTGGGTTAAGCCTGTCAGCGGCTACCAAAAAAAGGACGGTGGTGTGAGAACGATGTGGCAGGGTTTGAATGGGCAGAAGTGAGGGAGATGGAGAGAGCCAAGTGGCTTGGAACAGAAAGGTAAAGCAAAGGGTCCGCGGAAGCAGCAGGAAATTAAAGTCTGGCGGCCCGCGGCCATTAGCAGCCGGCGCCATCGAGGCGACACGCCCCCACACGGTCCAATGTCGCACCAACACCGATAAAGGACACCGGTCGTACATGATCACCCTTTGAACAAACAGGATAGGTTTTTACAGGAAAGGGAGCAAGGTGTAAAAGTTGTATGAATGTCAATCTCTTTTAGCTAGATTATCTAAATGAAAAAACATGATGGAGTGATAGAAATTAAAAAAGGGTTTAGCGAATTTGAAACGTGGGTGTTAAGAGTTTGAGTTCAAGGTTCAGTGAAGAAGGTCGGAGTTTATCATTTCACCTACTGGATAGTGGTTGTGGCTGGAGTGATGAAACACTGGAGGGTGAGTTTCGACGCTTGCTCATTGGTGACTGAGTAAGCATCCTCGTGCATCCCCTCGGAAGGAAGGAAAGCAAAATCTCCTTGGATTCATGTAGTGGAAAAGGTGGAGTTTCGGGGGTAGAGGGAGTGCGTATCGCGGCTGCTGTATGAGCCACGCCCTCTGAAGCTCGCTGGGTGTAGGTTTATAGGAAGGGTAGGTATTGATCCGGACGAACAATACGACGGACCCTCTACAGACAACGACATCTCTCAATTAGTCGTCCGGATATGCCGATCACCCATCGAGAAGAACTCTTTTGTCATCCAAAGAATATCTATCATCGGTTAAGTGCCTTGCTCAAACAACTAAATAAAAAATCAATATTGGCTAATATTTCCGTAGATATTCAACAATGTGATCTTAGAGTCAAGTGAAGGATGAAGGATATATGACTAGACTCTAAAATACCGCAAGCGTTTCCAATTGTAAGTGTAGGTTTGAATGATAAAGAAAGGATTACCATCTTGCGAATATTACTAGGATTATAAGTTAATGAGTGCGAGTCTAGTTCAGTGCGTTAATAGGGTTATTGATTAGTCTAATGCTGGTCATAGGCAACGGTCTCTGTAATTATTGCACGCGGAACGAAAAGGACTCGTTATAGAGTGGTGGTGGTGAGCGTGAGTAGGCGCCTTGAAGTCGACAATCTCGCAAGAAATTCTACCCTTCTACACGTCAATTACCACTGCCCTTCAAGTCACCTATGCTTTAGACTTTTGACGCTCTTAAAGAGAAATTTCTTTTTCAACACTTCCGGATTTAGAACTAGTGCTGCAATTATATATTTTGCAACCTCACATTGCGAAATTTTTTATCGTAGGTAACGGGATGGATTAGCTAACATCAGTTTATATCGTTTAAAATTTAAATTATTTTTATATACATCAGTTATCAAAATAAATGCGAAGAGGATTCTGAACGAGGATGAAGTGGAGTAATAAATCAAGATAGAAAATAGTATCCAATCGACCCAACAGTGAACATCTCAAGTCCCGTAACGATTATCAATGGCTGTGTAGCGAAAAGGACGATCGGAGCCTTATGAGCTACTAGAAGAGTGAAGTGCCGAACGAGAATTATGACTAAGATTGACTATGCAAGTTTCTTATTTCTCGACACTGTCGGCAGAGTTAAAAGGTGAAGCAGAGTGGAGTGGGTGCGGGTTGGATCCTTTGTTTTAGCCGCGTGACGTCACGCCCATCGTACCCAGCTAGGACTAATAACGCCTCGGGCTATACAGCGCATAAATTAAAACCAGGGAGCTTGACCATCTCCTCTCTCTTCTTCCTTCTCTCTTTTCCTCTCGTGATCTCCATCTTCCAGGAACTAACTTCGTGTACTGGCCCGTGTTTCAAGGGGTTGCGGGTGCTAAGTGATGTAAACGACTTGGAAATATTCACAAGTGGCGTCTTTATAGCAGCTATCAGATCGATAGAGCAATCTATTTATTATGTGATCTACAATTTTTGACCAGCAGCTTAGGACGATTTTGGTCAGGCCTCATTAGTGTCAATTTTCGATTCAGTAATTTCATAATCAGTAATGATTTTGGGTTAGTTTATTGAATTTATTTTTGACGTTTGATCTTGATCGTCGACCAGAATGTGACAGCTGTGCGGGTGGTTGTTTAAGGCGGGTGCAGCAAGGGGTCAGAGGGGACGGATGAGAGACTGACAGACTGACGAAAGCTGACAGTGCGAGGGTGCGAACGAGGTAAACCGAAAGGGTAACTAACCACGGACTGGTTTTCGAGGTTCACCACAGCTGACGTCTTTGATACTTTTCAACTTCTATCACCTATGCTGAATATACATTATTTTATGAAGTCTTTATTTCAAAATTCAATTTTTCTCGAGTTTTGAAAAAACCGGATTTTTGCAGTTATATTTGATAAATTGGAGGCCTCCCATACTGAACGGCTCAGTCAATTAATCAAGAATAATGTTGAAATTACGTTGCATAAACTATAGAAGCTGGAAAATAACTCCAGGGCATAGATTAATTATTTGACATTTCAATTTAGCGCATAAAATTACTGGAGTCGGTATTCTTACAGGAGATATTAATTCATGTAGACTAGATTATAACCCTTGATAGAAAAAGTTCAGTTCCAAGAGTTTACGGAGAGGACTGAAGCAAGGAAGAGCGATTGGCTGATAAGACGAATGCAGGTTACTTCTAATGCTAATTATTTGTTTATCAGAAAATGCATGCAACCAGCCACATGCACTTACGTCGATAAGCTGGCGGCAGGGCAAACAATAGTCGGCACTACTTCTGTTTCGAAGATAATTATACCGCGATTATGAGAACACGCTCCTCTTTTGTAATCTCCGAACGCTACGAGTGATAAAGTAGTTTCACTCTCAGGTTGATTTTTTTGCGAATTTTAAAAATCTACCTATAAATTCTTGTTAATCGTAACTAATGAGGGTTCGCGGATCGGTGAATCTTCAGGAAATGCTTTCTATACAGGAAACAGGTACTTTGAAAGTAGTTTCACTGTTTCTCTTTTCATAACACTCAAAAGCAATCGCAAGACACTCCCGTGTCACGAGCAACTTGGCAGCTCTTCCTTGCTGTCGGCATCTTTAATCTTAGCTGCTTCCTTTCGCGACAGCCATGCGGACAAATGGATTTTTAACTCCCTTACCATGCCCCAAGATCGGTCACGCGTTTCAAGTAGTCGCGATTCCATTTATTTTTTCGCACACAACAAGCACCGGGGAAAAAATTTCCAAGTCATAATTACGCCAACAAACCATCCGAAAAACAAACATGGATTAATGATACGAGGGGCAAAAAATATTAAACAGAGATCTTCTTCATCCAAATGAGCCAGCTCATCTAACAATTGCCGCTTTGATATTGCCTGAGAAGACTAATATACCCGATGAAGAAAAAATAACATCCGATACGAATTTGCGTTGACGCACCGATAAAGGTAGGAGCTTAATCGCGAAACGCGGGAGACGAGACTTTGTGGAGGTAGTCAGAATTAATAATTTTATTCATGAGTGACCCTCGGACCGATCCGGTCGCCCGAAGCCTCCGTTAGTTCCCACCAGAGCGCACGAGAGCGCAGCTACCTGATATTCTCCAGTCTAAATTATGTTTTTTAATTAAATCCATAGCGAGAGAAGCACACACTCCCTCTATGTTTTCGTGAGGCGCGTTACGAAAGGCCTGGGATCTTGTAACCAAAGTATACCGATGGGTTCCTCTGACCCGGGGCAACAAAACAGGGAGCTGGCGAGATTTATGCGGCTATCTAGGGACTGAGGGCTTCTTCATCATCATCAACAGCATCATCATCATTATCGTCGTCATCATCATCATCATCATGTTTTTTGTCGTTATTCCCAAACAGCTTCCCCAAAAGACAGAAAACCTTCACAATGTTCGAAATAGTAAGGGACTTAACGATTTCCGGGTATAAGGAAGTACGAATGAAAATGAATTAGAGTTAATCAAAATTTATAGAAATGGAGACTTTAGGTGCTCTAGATGTCAATGAGACATTGTGAGCTTGTCGCGTAGAGAAGAAGAAACGTGTGAGAAGAGAGAGAATGAGAAATGGAGAGACAAGGCTGCCAATTCATTAGCACTCGTAAATCTGTCGCGCTGCCGGCGTTGAATATTAAGCGGGCATTACCGCCTGGCTATAACTCGTGGCCAGTTAACGCGGATACACCCCCTCGACCTTCTGTACACTTCGAAAAAGAGGATTTCTCCTTTCCTCTTTGAGTGGATCAGTTAGTGATCCATTCAAGATTTTCAGGAATTTCGAATATCATTTTCATTACAATGGGAGACTCAAGTTGTCAATTTTACATGAAGTGATCCAAAACGTACCTATTTTGCAGTTCCATATGACCAAATTTTCCAAGACAACCATTGACCACCATAATTTATGGCAACAAAAGTATTTTTCAAGCGCAGATAATTGTGAGATTTCATTACAGGAAACAATATTATTTGAACTACACCTAATGCATGAATTGTAATGCATGTTTATTCCAGAGTCAGGAATTAATAGCATGAAAACTGAAGAGGAAGAAACTGCATATAAATAAAAAACTAAATATAAACATTTAGATAGAGAGATATTAAAAATAAAGTTGTTTCAGTACAAAAGATTCCCAAAGAGGTATGCACATGAGCAATCGCTTTTGGTAAAAATCTAAACCGTTTTTCAGGCGTTACGTCTTCATTAGGATAATGAGAGCGCAGTAAATCTTCAAGGTATACGCGTCTATACTACTTCGTGAGGTCCGAAGCGGTGAATTTGCATGGGGTAATTTAGTGGAACATAAAATTCTGGAGCCAATTAATGCTCGAGTGTTCGATTCTTTATCAAGGTTTGTCTCTCGAATCTATTTGAATTTGGAAACCTCTGGTCGAAATTAATGAAATTAGTAAGCTCTGTTCAAATATTCTGCATTTGACTGAAGTACGGAATCAACAATAATTTTTGAACTAAAAGAAAACAATTATTAAACCAACGTAATATGGAACCAAATTAATTATTTACTACCTCTCATTGGCAGTAATCAATAACGTTACACAATAGTTCTTTTTCTGGGCGGATCATTAATTTGTTTAAGAGCGTGAGAAGTCGGTAAGTCAAAGAACGACATCGACACCATGGGGTAGGGTAAACGATGCCGAGAAAAAGAAGTGGGACTAAGGCGTAAAGTGGAGTATATCAGAAGCTGAACATTAGCATATAGAAGGAATTGCCCTTGGCGGTCGTTTATGGTTCTCGTAGGTAGCCGCGAAGGGCTCATATTTATTAACGATCTTGTACGTATCACTGATATGGCTCATTTAACCATTCAGTTCCTCCGACTGCTGGTTTGAGGGCTGAAATTGTTTCGGTAGAGTGAAAGGCCTCTTGGATCCAAATATATACTCTTATGATTATTTGTTACTTTTGACAAGATATATTGCCCAACTACTTACTGTCTATTCTTACATCTGACAGATACTCTCACTTCTTTGCACTTGAAGCATAAGCGAAAAAAATACTCTGAAATGTTCAGTTGTTCTTGGTCAAAAATGTCCTGGTATCAATCATTATTTTTCAACTATTGTAATATGAAATGATTTTGGAATACTTTCGACAATATTTCTTATATATTTTGAAAAGTTTACTGTTGAAATAACCCGGTGGTCTGTACGGCGGTCTTCTTTCAATTAGGCGGAGCTGGATCCACGGGACGTGTAAATATTGCCAGTGAGGAGTGCTCGGGTGAAATTATACGGAAATAAATTAGATGATATTAGCATATAAACGAAGGTGATATCAAATATTCAGCGACTTGGATCAAAAGCAGTTGCAAAAGTGTGAAAAGAGGGCTTTCGGTAAGGTACAAATATCAAGGCGAAAATGGGATGACTAATTACTATATTAGGAAAAAAACTAACAATTTTTTAGAATCGCTACAAAATTTTAGATTAAAGATATTTATTACTCAAATAATTAAATTAATATCATAGTTTAATTATAGAATCTAGCGTCAGCAAGTTTATGTTTCTTTCAGAATCTTTATGGGAGCTACAAAAAGGAAGAGATGTTTTTATGCAAGAATTGGGGTTTATTAATTATTGTCTTGGCTTTTAGAAATATGATTAGTATGTTTCTTGTTCATAACTTTGGAAAGAGCGGCAAACCAAAAGAAATTTTGTCCTCGAGGAAAAAATTAAATTGCCATTATCCCAAAATTTGCGACCCCACACGTCGATCTCTCTAGACCCGGTGTATATTATTTATTTGTCGTATTTATGGAAGAAGCATCGACACTGCATACAAGCCGGCAGCTAGTGCCGCGATCGTAATTTAGTCGCGGGCAAAGTTTATGAGACGTAAAGGACTCGGCTGATCTCTAACGGTTCTCTGAAAGGCCACTCGCGAGTTTATAAATTTATTACGAGTTGCCTGCGCTGCCGCGATTGACGACAATAGAGCACGCAATTAATTATGCAACTTGAAGTAAAAAAGATATTTATAAAACTAGTCAAAAAGGCCCAAAGGAGCAGTTAAGATGGGCTTAATAATCAATATTCAGACATTTATTTTATTCTTGTTTATTTTTAGGTGAAAAATTATCTACTTTTATTTTGAAGAATTAAAAAAGGGTTATTTTAATTACTTCGGATTTCAAAGTATACCGATTAACAATAATTCAAATCATTGCAAAAGTTTCTTTTGAAATCATTTCATATTTAACTATTATGAATTTAAATACGTGACTGCAAAATTTGATAAAGTAATGTTACCAATGTTAAAAATGGTTTGTTTGTAAACTAGGGCAAGGAACTAAAATAAATCGAATTATTTTATTAAAACAAAAAGAAGTTGTGGTTTTTGCATCCGGAAGGAGTACCGACAATTTTTAAAAGCGTTTTATCTCTTCTGTTCGGTTTCCGAATTTGAAAAAATTAAAAACATATCGCTTGAGACCAAAAGATTAAATAATTGTTATGTTCTAAATCTTTCAAAATCATTCAAAAAGCCAAAATTTACGATTTTCAAACGCTTCAAGATAAGTACGATTTTTTATGATAACAAAAAATTTCATATTTCTTCGATTTATAGACTGAAGACATTTTAACTTATGCATGTACAGTTTTCCACTACTGACAACTATACCTAACACACATTTTCTATAATATTATGTTCCTGAAGTACAGTTTATTGAATTTTCAAATTAAAAAACGCAATAGAAGATATTAAACGATTTGAAATTTTGTTTACTTTTTTTGTATGCTTTTATATATTTTTAAAATTCGAAGTGTCTAGACACCTCGCCGAAAATATTTGTGCTACGATCACCGAATTTCGGCGAACCTAGACACGGAATTTAAAATGTAACAATGATGTTTTGTTAATACGCTTAATATAGAAAATTCCTGAATCTGAGAATCAACTAATTGTAAAATTATAAATTATCTAATATTTCTAAATCATACATTTCAAAATTGGTTAGCTTTAGAGTTCAAATTTGGAAGACGGAAATGTATCAATTGCATTATTTCAAATTGAAGCACACAAAATTGAACACTTTGAAATTTGAACAATTTCAAAGTGTCCCGAATGAAAAAATTCATTGTGAAAAAGTTACAAAAATCGAAATTCAAGCGTTTTGATTTAAATGCTTGTTGTATATTTAGACAATTTTATATCGTAACATTTTTGATTCAAAGTTTAAAGTATAATTAATGACTTGAGGTTTCTTAGAATCAGAGAAATTTTCTCTTGATATACGATACAAAAATTAATAATTTCAGTCCCCTTGAGTGTAAGCATCCATGTTCTCTCTTTTCTCTCATAATTTGTAGAGGTATTCCCCTTAGAATAAGCATTCAATTTTTGATAAATTTGAAAGGCGGAGTATTACTGTGTGGGGACTTTTGAAAGAAGGGATGATAGGGTAAATTGACGCAAAAGTGCCGCATTAACTTAAGGCAGGCCACTGGGGTTAAGTGAATGAACAAAGCAATTTGTGGAGATGAGAAGGTAACATAGAAATCTCCATACGTAGCCACAATAATAACACAGCATGGCTTTAGCGAAGTGTTACAAATAGCGGCGGAGTAACAAACTGGCACTAAATCATACTTGTCAGTCAGTCATGCTCGTTCATCGTTTCGCGGACAGGTGCACCTTGGTTGTTGTAGAGTAACGACTAGTTCCCATCGAAAGTCAAAAGACTGACAAATCACTGCTGCCGTTTGTATCACTCTTCCCCAAGAAATCATACTTCAAGGTCAAAGTTAAATCTGCCCTTCAATAATCATTTTAAAAGATTATTTCGCCCAAATCTGAATTTTAATATTAATTCTAGAAACATAACTCCCTTCTTTATTGAATTGAAGGACAATGAATCTAATCAATATATTTTTATCAGTTATTTGCCTAGAGGGGTTTTTGTTTCAAAAATAGCTTTTAAGTACACTTCGGCAATGTTTTTGCTTCGCAAAAAGAGTAATTTAAGCTGAACACGTATGCCAATCGACATTGTATTGCGGAGTGTATAGTCCTCACTTGAAGTTCGATCGCTCAAATTGTTTTTACACGAACCATGTTGTATTAGAACCAAACATGTAACGAGACGAAAAGTATATGATTTTCCCAACAATATGAATTATGGTCAGGGCGATTATAGGTATTATGCTGATGTTGTGTGATAAACGCTCCTTGCTGCTAGAGACGGAAAAATGGATGGTTCATTTAATTTAATTTCTCACTGTTTAGACAATTATTCTATTTCCTTTGTTAATTTTTCCGAAGAAAGTAAAAATAAATATTTCTTTTTCCTGTTTTCTTACAAAAAATTTCACCCCGATGATGCTATACATCCATACTAACGGATAACAAATTGTTTTGAAATGATAGCATCTAAAAAATATGTTTTCCTGCAGATGGAAAAATAGTAATTGAATAACTTTTATGTATTGCAGATTTGTAGACATTTTTTGTGTTTTTTTTCTTTAAAACGTCATTTCATCCTTTTAAAAACACGACACGGAACATCAATGCATAAAAAAACTCGTTCAGCATGTACGCCTAGAATAAATAAACAAATCGCGTGTTCAAGCACATCGTTGAGATTTGCAATTCTAACTGGAAACACAAGCATATACATAGGTATGAGCGAGGTTGCGGTGAGCACCTGTGGTCACTCAAACACACCTCGGAATATCGACTATAGATGATAATTATTGCATATTTGAGTTTTACTTGGCGTTGAGTGTACTGGGATCGAATGTACTCTCAACTCTCAAGCAAATTGGTTCGCATGTCTTCTCTCCTCGAGCGTACAGAATTTATAGCTTCATTGCACTCTGGGAGGATTCACGTTGCCACACTGCATTTGTGAGAGTCTACGCACATACGTGCATTGTGGAAACGAAATGCTTGTGGAGGTGATGACGAACGTGGTTTGTAAAACGTGGTTAGAGAGATAGAGGAGCTAATATATCACTCGAAACGTTTTCATTTTGTTGAGATATTTCTTTCAGGGAGAAATCGTGTTTAAAGAGTCGATGAGTGTAGGAATTGAGTCAGAAATAAATATGAGATTTCAATAAAGAAATATTAGGAAGTCTAAAAGACTGTTTGATAATAATTTAAAATAACTTCCACGATAAATAACTGAATAAAGTACTTGGCGATTGGCAAGACATTATCAACTGATTAACGAGTTTATTTAGACTGCCACTGAATAATTAAAAAGCGCTTAGTAGCGTTGCATTCAAAGCTTCTTCATTTGATTCGATCAACGCGAGCAACTACGCCAGTGGTTTATCAGATCATCGCTATTGAATCACTCCATTAGGAGCACATATCCCCATAAACCGCCCTCACTCGTCCCCGTGACCCCCAATAGGGTTCACTCGAGATCACTGCAACAGACTGTGACATATTAGGCCACCCCCTGAGGACATCATCCCTGTATAAGAGCCCCTTGAGAGGGTGACTCCACTCTCGCAGATTTATTGTTTCGGGATTTAGTGGCCAACTGAGTCGTGGGAGCTACATTTGGGGTCGACCAAGAAACTCTGTAGCTGATACTTATTCCACATACATGGCAAATAAAAGAACCTTATAAATAAATTACTCGCACCCATTTTCTTCTTTCGCGATGTTTTAAAAAATATCCCAATGAGTCCCATTTCCTCAAATCAAACTCTTTCATGTTACTAGAAGATCTAAAGTTTCATTTCGAATAAATCAAAATTTCGCCATTCAGGGAGGAACCAATCTTCGTGGAAGAAGCCGAGTTTGTGTTGCGCAAAGTTGGAAATTCCCGAAGTAGAATACGTCCAAAATTGAAAGCTTATTCGGAAAGTCGCCAAAATTATAAGCAGTCAAATGTCTACTGTCGGAAGTGTCCAAAATAGGAAGTGCTTGGAAATTTAAGAGTTGATTTTCCATTATCCGAAGTTTGAAGTGTCCGAAATTAAATTACTTGAATTTCTACTGTACAAGGTTAAAAGTGTCTGAAAATGGATGCGCTCGAACTTGAAAGCCTAAAAAATTGAAAGTGGACTTTCCACTGTCGGTAGTTGAAAGTGTTCGAAATTACAAGCGCCCGGAAGTTGAAGCTGTCGATTTTCCAGTCTCAGTAGTTGCAGATATTCAAAGTTGGAAGTACTCAAATTTCTACAGGTCAAAGTTGAGCATGTACAAAATTAAAAGTGTCCGAATTTCTACCACCTTGTGGTTGAACGGAGAAGTAGTCGATTTACTATTACTGTTTCAAGTGAGAAGCGTCTCAAGAAAGCGTCCTGAATTGGAAGCTAAATTAAAAGTTAAAACAATTTCCCACTGTCCAAAGTTGGAAGTGTTTGAAGTGGAAAAGTCCAATATCGTAAGCGCTCGAATGATAAAAGTTGAAAGTGTTCAATATTGGAAACTCCAGAATTTCGGTTCAAAATTGGAAGCGCCCTACACTCAGAGAAAAGATTGGGTTGATTCAACAAAACAGTTTGTTCAACGCAATTTACTTGTTGAAACTAAAAAGTTTGGTCAGCGCAAATAAACCTTTGGTAATTTTTAAGAAACACAACGAAATAATTTGGTCAATTCAAAGAATTTATTTAGTTGAGCATGTTTAGTTGATTCAAACAAATAAATGTGTTGAGCGGAATATATTATTTATTAGAAAATGTAGTAAAAAAAATTAATGATACGAACGACGCTAATAATGTCAACGTTTTTAAAAAATGGGATCTGAAACAGTATGCAGAACATTTTGATCATAAGTAAAAACTTTAGCTCGCAGGGTTCACGCCGGTGCAGGCAATCTAACCTTAAAATGAATAAGTGATGAAAGAACCTCACACAATTGTATGGAGAAAAAGCTTTTCTGTCAGATTGGGTGAAAGTTCGGTTTTCTAATGCTGCATGTGATGGTTATCAAAAGTTTTTTACCAACAGCTTTTGTCATAGGATACAGTTTTTTGAACGTCGATATCTGAATACAATTTCATTGAACGAAACAACCAAAATATTTGTTTGGATCAACCAAAATATTTGGTTGAATTAACCAAAATATTTGTTGCAATCAACCAAAATATTTATTATAATCAACCAAACTTTAGTAAACAAAAAATTTGGTTGAATCAACCAAGCATTTGATTGACCATATAGCAATGTATTTATTTCTTTGATCCAACCAAATTTGTGTTGAAACAACCAAACCTTTTTCTGAGTGTAAGCTAGAAAGCGTACGAAACTAGAAGCTCCGAAATTTTGTACAATTCAAAGTTAAAATTAGTCAAATTAAAACCTTTCGACCATGACGCCAGAAAATTTAGTCTATGATTTTTTCGGCGCCTCCAGAAATCTTGCAGGCGAACTCAAGATTCAAGGCCGTCTATTTTTTTCCTAGTTCCAGTCACCTGTTAGATTAACAGAGTAAAGAATTAATGGCTCGATGTGAAATTGACGTAGCTTTCAACCCTGAGGCGATATCGTCCACGTTGGAATGATTGCGTTTGACCGGAAGTCATAAGCGACCCATGGACTATCGCTCACCTAAACGAACCACGATTAGGCGAATTTTGTATCCTAGGGACCTAGGCTGTAGCAGTGTAGCACGTAACGGGACGTCTTATAATAAGCATAGGTTTAGTTATGCAGCTCGTCGACAACGTAATTCCTTGACTCCATCATCAACTACGATAATGTCGCCTTGCACGGATCTGTATGTGTAGGCACCGAAATGTAAATTACGCGACTAGGCAAGGCCGAGATAAAGTGAAATGTGGAAAATTAAGGTTTCTCGTTTGTGACTATGCACGGTTGATTGGGCGTTACCTTCTTACAACCACTATTCCATTACGTAATTCAACTCACGATAAGATCAAAACCAAAATCAAAAGAAACTGATAAGTATTTTATTGATAATTAATAATATGATACATTAATTCATAAAGAAGTAATATCTGATGAGAAGAATAAGAAAAACTTTGAGGGAAAATGAGAAATGTAATATTAAAGCATCCTTTAAACAATGATGAAGTTATATTTTTTAAACATTAATCAACACTGAATTGATTTAAATAAAACTGTAATTATGGTAAAGTGATTTATATATTCATGTTATTTTCATGATTAAAACTGACGGATTCTTGAAAACAAAAAATTTTAATTACACCTTCTGAGGTATTTATGAGAAGTCATAACGAGTACAAAGTGAATTTCGGAATATTAAGTGAGCTAGGAAATTACCGTAATTTGTAACTGTCGTTACAAAGCGTGGCAATTTTCTTCACAAGTGTATGCTCGTTATAATTGTCATAAGTAGAGTTATTTCTTTCACGTTCTCATTTTATCCGGAAGAGACTACGTTTTATTGACATTTTCCGGGCTATATTTTCCTGATACTGAGAAAGTCTATCATAATTTAAAATAGTCCTTTTGATATTTACTCATACTATATAGACAACCACTTAAAATGTATGCATATTTTTCAATCACGATTGAAAAATTATGTGTCCTACATTGATTTTTTTAAATAACACTTTCGAATTTTTACCTATAAGCAGTTGGTCTAACTTGTTCAGTTGGACGTATCAATTAACAACAAGTCCTGAAATGTACTGTGTAAGCAGAAAATAGGAAAAGACAATTTTTACGTGATTATAGTTGACGCCGACGAGACGCGATTTTAATAGTTTCGTGCTAAGGCGAGAATACCATTTAAATTCTTGGCGATGCTGCAATTCTGGCGATGCTATCGGCGAAGAAACCCTATGCAAAAGAAACCGCAGTACATCGCTCTATTCGATTTAATTATCCATTTACAAAGTTGCGGCATTAATAGTACAGTCACGTTATTCCTAATGGGAAAAATATACTTTGTCTCACCTCAAATATGTCAATTATAATGCAGAATGAAACTCAATTTATTTTTGATTTAATTTAACTCTAAACTTTTATATTTTTTCAATATAAAAATGTTTGATCAAATTTGATAACAAATATTGTAATCTTTGACTAACAGATTACTTCCAAGAAAATATATTCCTCGTCACCAATGTTTTTTATCTCAAGCTCTGTCCCAAGCTCGGTCCCAAGGAAGTCTACTCATTACTTAAATGCCAGTTGTCGGCGCAGCAAAAAGAGTTTTGCTTATTAAACATGTCGACTATGTAAAACGAAGAGGAGTTTTATTTTTCTCTGAAAATAATTCCGCAACGCTTCGATGTACCGAGGACGCTTGGAAAAAATTGCGGCTCCGGCCATATGTATAAGAGAGAAGACTCAAATCGCACTTTTTGTTGACGGTCTCTTTCCTAAAGTAAAACATATTTGTGTAATACATTCAAATTGACAGTTATAATGCAATTCTAAAAAACCGTTTTTTTTTTAATTGCGTGTTTCTCCTCACGAATGTTTTAAAAAGTTCGTTCTTGAGAGGCTTCAAATATAATTATTTTACAATAAATTGAATATTGAAATTCAATAATGCCTTCTTGTTTAATTTCATATGTTTGCATATAAATATTGATTGCTTTTTTAAACGAAGCAAGAAATTTTGATAGGACAGAAAAACGATTTGTTTGACCTGCCCTAATGCCTCTTATAAATTAACTCAGTGTGAGCTTGATATCTTATATCAATAACTATCTCTATCTCTTGTTATCTCGAGAGCCGTCACACTCAATCGGACACATCATCGTCTCGATAAATCACTCCTCTGTGATGCGGTAACGGGGAGTTTCGTGTTTTGGCTCGCGCCACGGGTGGTTGGCACCCCTGGTGGGTTCTTCGTCATCGCACAGTCGCCTTTCGTGGACTCCGATCAGCAAAAGCGGGAGCAAGAATTTTGTGATAGGATGAAGTCGAGAAGGTGTCGGTCACGAATGCCGCTTAACATTTTACGATTAGAAATCTTTCCTTGGAATGCCATTAAGAAGCTAAACTTGCTCCGAAATCTACTTTATGCGCGTTAAAAAAATCGAATATTTGAATATAAAAAATGGTTTTATCAGATTATTCAGTAGGCAATAGACCAAACGAGTTAACCAAGTTTAATCAAAGGATGAACAAATAGTTTAGGACTATAGGCTGTATATAAGTTGACCTAAGCAACAAAAAATGTTTCGAATTAACTTTTTGCTCAGTCGATAGAGTTTCGTAATTAATTTAGCTATTCCTTTGATATTTAAATAAGAGAATGTTATAAAAAAAATTTTATTCGAACTACCATCTTTTTAACTAATATTTTTCCAATCAAGGTCTTAGCTTCTTTTCTCATGATCTCATGTCATGTGTAAGTAAGTTTCGCGACTATATTGAATAACCATGTCTGGTTCATTGAATGACGATGCGATGATACGTCACGATAATGGTCAGTAATTCGATGTGGCTGCGCGCGAGGAACATTGTTTGCCACGTAGAAGCGGGAATTCTTCACTTTTCAATTATCGAGCCTCCACTTGGTATTATAATCTCGGTATAAGCACACAGACTAGCTGATATATCTGCCAAATTGATGCTTTAACTTGTGGATCGGGGCACTTTATGTTCGCCAAGCACGACTATTGATATTGCCTATAACTACCGTTGTGATGACGACAAAAAGTTACACGTGTTTACAGAAAAACTAATTTATCAAACTGAGAATCTTACCAACTTTTTTAATTCTCCAGATTTTTTGAAGATGGCAATAATAGATTATTTTAGCTAACATATTCACACCTAATCGCTTGAAGCGATCAATCATAACTCAGAAACGGTTTTTCCAGGACCTGGATGAAGAATAGCGGCCATTTTGTCACCCCTAAACATCTGCCGTTTAGAAATCGTGTTCACGAATGGGACAAGTTGAGGGTCGCATCGAAAGGTTTAATTTACACTTTAATACGATATACCAGTTTATAATATTTTTAAAGCAGGGGGTATGGTACAGCCTGTATAACGCAAATTTTCTCATAATAGGAATGAAATAATACAATTTTTCACAGGAAGTATAATCCAATAACTTCTCGTATGAAATTATTAAATTCAATTAATTATCCCTATGAAAAAAGACTCGAGTATGTATTGATATCCAACAGGTACCACCCTCCCCTATAATCAGCGGAAAATTTTTTAATTTTCAGCTTTCCATAATCTGTTCGAGTGAAAGAACGGAAGGAAAAGGTTCTGGAGATTTATGGAGGCCAGTTCTCGTTTTCCAGATCGTTTTTGGGACAATGGAGAATAACGATAGATGTTTCGTAAGAAGCTGTGGTCGGTATGAAAACAAGAACACCCGGGGACAAATTAGGTTGACATCCTCCGGGCATCCAGTAGGCAGAAATAGGTGCTCCTCAGGTAACCCGCTTAGGTCACATAAAAAGGCCACAAGCTCCTTTTGATCCCTACTGTGCAACGAATGGATGAACAAGCTCTCTATGTCCGCTTCGCAGTCCATTGTCGCTCTTGAAAATGTCAGCGGAGCGACGCTTGAATTTTAAAAGGACACTCTTTAGCCTGGAATCGGATTTTAGGATTATCCGAGGCCACCACTAGAGTGAAGTGGAGCGAAAGGTCCAAAATTCGAAAACAGTAAAGTCTCTTTACGCAACTAAAATGCCCTAAGGCCTAAACTCTACCAAAGAGTATTATCATCTTAACGACATTTCAAAGGAAATCTTAAAAAATTTCGTCCTATATTATTCTTTTTAAAATAAATTAGTGTTTTCGAAAACGTTTGCACGCTAGCAGAATTTCCAGCAGAGTATAAAGTCTGGCTACAAAAGAAACTGTTTGATAAATCAACGATCAAATTCATCTACATGAGGTTTTTTGTCGTAACGTTAGTAAATTAGCTGTGAATTCGATCTCGACTGTTTCCACTTTGTTTGTATTTATAATTATATGGTGCTCATTTCACGAGTGCTTCCCGTTAGCAAACGCATTTGCTTCCTCATAGAGGAAGCATTAGTTATTTTTTTCAATAATAGACAAACCAAAGTCTTCATTTTGTTCCATTTAAAAATAGAAACTTACAAAAAATACCAAATTACAAAATAATATTAAAAAATTTGTTAATACAAAGACGAATAAGACAAATCAAATTTTGTATTCGAAATGATAATTTTTCAAGCTGGAAAAGGGAAGGGAAAAGTTCTGTCGCACCCTATGCCTTTCCCAGCTTGATGATTTCTTTACAAAGTTTGTCAGTATTGCAAAATGTATTGATATTATAAATCAATCGATTTGCTTCGAATCAAGGAATCTTTTCCATTCCTGCATAAATTTTGAATTATGTTAGTAACAAAATGTTTTACCATAAAAAATTTTGTTTTCAAATATCATGCATTACCATAGCTTGCGTACTCTTTTATAATCTTTTATATTCTTTTATATTCTTGCATCAACTTTGAATTATGTTAAAGCAAAAAGTTTTACTATAAAAAACCGTATTTTCAAATATTGTGCATTACCTTACTCTTCAATAAAATGTATTAATATTATAGGTCCATCGATTCGACTCGAATCAACACATCTTTTCTGTTCTTGCATCAACTTTGAATCATGTTAATGAAAAATGTTTTACTATAAAAAACCGATTTTCAAAATATATAAATGACCATAACTTCCCAACACTAAAATTAAATGTAATAATATTATAGATCAATCGGTCCGTTTCGAACATTCGCACATGTATTAGACATTTTTAAATTGAAGAAGGTTTAATTGAATGAATTGAAAATTTTTGGAAAATGTTACCATTACAAAGCTTCCTCCATGGGGGAAGCAAAAAAGAGAAATATATTTTTCTGGATTTAGATCACGGATACCACGTGTGGCATCGGGTGACGAAAGGAAGTAGGGATCATGTTGCATCCCACGCATCCTGTCAAGTGGATCCTCTGGGTCACAAAAGAGATCAGATAAATAATTGGCTCGGAGGACACAGGTAGGGTCCCTTTTATACTTGAGAACCTTGCGCAAGGACCTTTGAGCTAAGGACACTTGATACATTTCGAGTGCTACTTGAATTTCGAGCAAAAACTGAAACTTTCTTGACATTCATAATATTTGTAAGGAAAAGGAGAGCTTGAGCTAATTTGTAATGTAAAGGTATTAAAAGCAGACACGAGTTAAAAAGTTTTACCATCAGAGTGAATTGAACTAGAGGCGTATGAAGTCATGAATAAGAAATAAAGTATAAGTCAGTGTTGCGCGAATCCGTGGTTTTTATTAAGAACCTTGATAGGAATTATGGTATAAATTTATACCTTTGCAGTTGCAGGAACTCATAAAATGTCTTGAATGAATTATTGCTCTAGCAAAAAGGGGAAGGTTTTGTATAAGAAACTAGCGAAACTATGTGCTACAAATTGTTTTTGAAGGGACTCAATTAGGAAAAGTTATTTTTTATAAGATGTTGACTTGGTGCAAACTGTATGAAAAATTGTGATGAGATTTCGAAAGACTCAACAGATGATAATGAAAGTTCATCTTGGGAATCAAATTATCTCTGAGCAGGTGCTTTTTCAGAGCATCAGAAGGTGATTTCTTTCCAATTCAGCGAACTGTCTATCGGTTATCGATGGATCATGCCGCGAGCCATAATAAAGTCCCGCAAGGGTGGACGATGACGTAAGGATTAAGGCGAGGGAATAATGAGGAAAAGGACGGTTCGGCAAAAGAGGTCAAAAAAGTGCGACACGCACGTGTGTCGCGACGTCCGGTGGTAGGGTCTTTCCACCAAGATTAATTTTCGGCGCAGCGTATACACAGAGGAGACTTCTACGCACTTAATTAATATTCGTATGCCTCTTTTTGATGCCACGGATTTAATTACTTTTTTTACGTTGACTCGTAAATCATTGAGAGAGCGACCTTATGCCGAGTCATAAAATAAAATTCTGTTTGAGCAACCCAAACGAGAAGTCGAACACGTGTTTTGTGAGAGTGGAATAAAGAGCGAGTGGAACTAGAAACTAGAAGTAGATTCCACAGTTTGGATTTTTAGAATGTAGAGTGAGGGTGGACCTACTACCGCTCCAGTCAAAACAGAAAGGGATAATCCAGGGATTACCTAGAGGACGTCCGAATACTAAAGATTATTGCCTGGAAGTGGCTGGTGTTTTGTTGAAGAGAGGATTTTTGAAAAGTAAGTAAGAAAGAATTCTATGATTCCTTTCAAATTTTTGGGATCAAGGGTTGTGGTATGGTGAATATTGACAGAGAGATGAGGACAATTTTCAATTTCTTATTTGTACAATTGGATATCAGATGATACCAATTGGTCAGAGACAGCTGAAGTTCATGATCAAGCAACCATCGTCTGCGATAGAGGGAGGATCCCCATGATGTACGAACCCAGCAATTACCCGAATATCTTACGAATAGGAAATTTACCATCATCGTTAATAGACACGATGACTATCCATTCGAAGAGGCAATCATGATAAAGATCAGGAGCACCGCACAAAGAAGTAGCTAATTCGAAGACACTAGTGGCATTTGAGGAGCAGGTACTAATTTGCCGACAGGACCGTCGATCTTATCCAGCTTGATCGGACCTTCGAGAGGTGACAAGTCGACAGTAGCACCTGATGTTGGAGATGGTAGATTCCAGGTTTTAACTGGCGGGACTAAGATTCCTATCTGAGGCTGGGAGCTGGGCAATTCAGCTTATCCACATTTCGGGGTCTGCGGCACAATTGACGTCCCGACGGTAACTTGTTACTTGTACTACCTATGCTGATCATTAATCAACTTTTTCGTTATCACGAACCCATTGGGTAACTTCACCTGTCTTGATTTCCACAACACTTAGATCGAAGGATATTGACACTCACCACATGACCATGAATAGGTGACTTGATGCTTTGTAGTTGCGGGTAAAGCTGACCAGCGGCTGGTCCCATGTCGGTCAGCATCTCGTAGTGGGCCCCTTTCAGGATGTCAGGCACCCCGAGAGGAAACAAACTTAAACAAATCTTCAGCAAAAATCTGTTGCTGCAATGTTTTTAAATTAGAAATACTTTTCTTTATCACAGTCCGATATACGAAGACCGTCGGCTTATGAAACACTAGCGACGGTGATGTTGGGCGCGTGGAAAAAAACGTTTCTACTGGGGAACCGGTTAGCGTGGTTCCCGCTCTTCGCCCCGTGACAGACTGCCGGGCAACGGATCGGGTTCGCCTCAGCCAAACACGTCCGGGTAGGGCTGGTAGTAGGGAAAGTGCCTACCGCGACCACCAGGCAAAAAGGGGGCAGAGCTCTGGGGCGGGTGTACGAAGAATAGGTCGCCGCCCCAATCCGCCCCTGAGCGAAGCCCACTTCGACTTTCGCTCCCCTCCAGAATGTGTTATCTTCAGTGGACGGTAATTTGACCGTGAAATGCGCGCGCACTTTACAACCAAGATATGCTCGAACTGGGGGGAGACACGCGCACCGACTTAGCTCTCCCGCCTCTTTGCAACTTCCCCCACTCTTTTATCTCCCGCTCCTGAGTCAAGTTGTTCCTTTTTTTTCGCAGATTCGTTCCTCGTTTTCCTTTTACTACTTTACATAGTATGTAGAGGTAATATGAATCGAGGATTTTTTGCAGAGAGAGATAATTATTAGTTTCCTTAGTTCTCTCTTTTTTGAGTGATTGGAGTAATTTAACAGGGTGATGGACTCATTGGGTTTTGTGGGGTCGCTTATTATGAGGAGCAATTCATTGTTTTTTTATTTGGTGTGAGTTTCTGGTTAAGGCGCTCCTATTTTTGAAGAAAAATTGGAATGGTAATTTGGAAGAAGCTAGGAAATTTTTTTGTTTTAGTTTAAAATGTATAGCATATTGTTTGAACGTAACTTTTGAATGGAATAAGACAGAAAAGTGCAGTTTTTTTCAAATTTTAAAACAAATTTCATTAAATTCTCTTATGTTGGCACTTTTCATTGCTTATTGTTCACAAGTAACTTTTGCCTGGAATAAGGCAGAAAACGGTATTTTTTTTGTCAATTTATTGCGAACAGAGAGTTTTAGAAAGAAGTTAAAAATCCTTCAGCAAATTTTTCTATGTTGTTGATTCAAAATGGAAATTCATTTTTAGCTTTGCGGTTCAAATTGTTCGGTGTTGTAATGTTCTCAGCTTTTCCATGATTTTTTGACTTATAATAGCTTAAGTTAAACGCTATTTGAACTTGAAATTCGATTACAAGAAAATTTTATTTCGATTTTTTAACTATTCAATTTATATTGTGAAAATTTTCCATTTTGCAATTTGAAGCAGATTACTTAAAATTGAAAACTATTTAGTATTAAACGCTACAATTTTAGATACCTTTTTTGTAATTATGTAATTTAACAATGTTTAAAGTGACGATTTCTCATTTTTGTACTAAGGGGCCATTCAAGTATTACGTAAACATTGGGGGGGAGGGGGAGGTCTAAATAGATTATAATTTTTGTATATTCGTCATGTAAAAATATGCTTATAATGGGGGTCGGGTCAAGAATAGGGAAAATTATGCTTACGTAATACTTGAATGGCCCCTAAATTTAACTTTCAATTACGGGCCATTCATAAATCACGTAATATATTTTTGCCAAGTTTTTGCCTTTTTTTGCCATTTTTTAAAACTAAACTACATATCTATGGAAGAAACATTTAAAATTACATCATATTTTGCAATACAAACATTCAAATTTATAGAATCAAATAGCTATAAATGGGTCACTGATTGAAATCAGTGAGGATTTTCACTAAAAATCAGTAAAAGCTCACTGACTTAAATTTAGATATAGTACAAAATTAAATTAAAATTTAACCAAAAATAACTTCAAAACGAAGAAAATCGTTTTGAATTGTAGAAAAAATTTACTAGGACAAAATAAACATCTCCTTGAAATAAAGAAATTTCTTTGATTATTATTACGAAATAAAATCCCAAATTATCTTATCAATTTATTTTTTTGTTTCCAATTCCTGATGGGATAAAGATCTTATATTTGAATAAAAGTAAATCTGTACATAAACTACTGAAAGCTGAAGTTATAGCTATTTTAATATTTATTTGAATTTATGATTATTAATTGTATTTTATAGTACTTGAAGCACTATTGCAATCATAATGCACGCTAATTAAAATGTAATCATATCTAGAATAGTAAATAATCAAATCTATTAGGATTTATTCAGTAAAAATTGTAAAGTTAAAGCCACATAAAAAGTGTTAAATAAATTTGGGGGTAGTGGTAATTTTGAAAAGTATAGAAAATGCATTGGTTTTATGGATATTTTTTCACAGCGAATGATGGAAAAAATCAAAATACTAATCTAATTATATACAGATATTGAAGTCATCATAACGTTATTACAATCCTTACTCGTGTTATTACTGAACTTTAACGCTATACTATAATTTTTGACACATACATTTTCTATAGGGTTGATTTATTACAAATTACACTTTAAAATATCGATTGACCCCCCCCCCCCCGCCCACTATATGTAAAATCGTACAATTTTGCCAAACCCCCTCCCCCAACAGCTGTAACCTTGTTTAAAAAAACATGAATCCGGAAGTTTGATTACAAAATTTCCGTAATTTCCGATTTAAGTAATATGTCATTTATCGCAACTGACCATAAATTACCGAAAATCTCCGGACATTTTCGGAAATTGTTTAATTCGACTTTCCGGCCAGTACATGTTTTCGGGTTTTTTGACATGCGTTGCGGATTCGAAATCTGACTCGGTCCGATGTCATTTTGCACACCACTAATTATTATTAAAGAATATTTAATAAAGGAACTGAATATGTATCTGAAAATTGTTGAAGTTTGAAGATTTTGATTTGAAAATTATTTGAATGCATTTTTTTCTGGAAAAAAGATCTCCTTTTTTCTTTCTCCATTCCGTTCTAGGCTCACCGGAAATATTTGTGCTGCGCTCACTGAATTTCGGTCAACGTATAACCACCCTTTTACAGCTCCCTTGAGCTTACCGAATTTCGTTGAACCTATACACGGCTTTATAAATAACACCTTTCCTCTATCCGAATTCTCCTTTCCAAACAATTTTTTCGAATCTTATTCAATACCAATTTGCCATTAGTTTAAAAACTATTCATTTTCCTTTAATTGCTACCTATATATTATATCTCTATTTCGCACATCACGTCTAAATTCAATATTGCAACAAACCCTTCTTGAAGATATGATGATTAATTTATGACAAATAAGACTTTGCACTATAATTCTTGGAATATCTTGAAAACACCAACCCCCTTATATTAATAATGTAATAGGATTCGAGTTACCTTATTATTTCCACTGAAAGGGGCGTCAAATATTCACAAGATAACGACTTGCTATAGACTCCATTAAATTCTTGAATATCATGCGATATCAGACGTGCACGAGGCCTTATAAGGAAAAGTCGAAGAACCAGAACGAGCTTAGGAACAAGCACTATATGAATGATCTCATAAGCTTCTAATGTGTTTTTAATCGGAGTGTTTGAATTTCAAATATAGTATCCGCTCAGCCTTATTACTACAGAATTCTCAGCAGGACCGCTCGATGAGAGACGGGGTCAATTACTGCTTTTAGTCTCAATTGCGTAACAATATACATTAAATAAAAATAAGGAAGCTTATTGACCACAGAACAATATCACACATGTAAAATTGTGTCTTAAATATTCCGTCTCCTTTATTTGTATATATTCTCCTGAATATTCAATGTAGGTTCATCGCAGTAAACGATATCTAATTCCGCAAATCTACATTGAAATTACTATAAATTATGAATATGCTCGACAATTATTAAAGATCGTATTGTATAAATTGTTTAACAGAGAATTGAACGCTATAATGGAGCAGTGAAACAGGAATTAAATTGAAATTAAAAAGTATAATATCCAAACTCTTGAATGAAATATATATATATATATACAAATATATTGTCTACGCCAGTGATGGATTGTTTTGTAGGCACACGGTCTCAATCGCATTAGGACCTAATTTTTTTAATGAAAGAAAAGATAGTGGCGCCACTATAGAAGTCCAACTATCCAATCCTGGACCATTCATAACCATTCATCGTCTGATCGTTGAAAGAAAACCAGAGGTTAATGGTGTCCTCGATTTCCAGGGTCCATTTACGGACATCCTGCCATCTACGCCGCACAAATTGCATCATCTAATAAATTATCTTCGCCGGTAAAAAATGTTCCATCATTCTGTAATTATTGTATACTTTTAGCTGATGAAAAACTCAAAGAAATCTTGTTAATCACTGTTATATGAATAACAGTGAACTCTTGTCAAGACATCATTATTTATTTCATTATAATTAAGTGACCAAAATACTCGTAAAAGATTTCATTTAACAGAGGACAAATCAAAATCATTGGAGCAACATAAGGATTAATGAAAAATTAATTTCTACGAAAAGAACTAGAGTCCTCAGACCTTATGCATTATCTGTTTGCTCTGCGAAGTGCAATGATGTGAGCATCGCGTGTCACTCCCTACAAAAGGGTGTGAACTAGATCCACCCCTCCAAAGAATATATAAAGAAGCGGTAGGGCGAGGTGTTACATGAGAAAAGGGATGTTTTATATTTGCAGGCAATGAGGTGGAGATTAACGCTCGTTTTGAAAGCAATGGACGTCAGATATTACAGGGTGTCTCGTGAAAACCTATCATCATGAAATACCACCACTCTTGCTAATTAAAGTGCACGTAAACGTTTACATTGCATGGCACAACAAACTCCTATCCCTTAAATGCACCTTCTGATAATGTAGATTTTCCCTCTTTTTACAAAGCAAGACGTATTTAATTATACTTAATGGATCAAGAGAAAAGATTGAATATGTTCTATGTGCTGAAATTTCTTGGGTTTGTAATAAGAAAATAGTGCAATATAATTCTTATAGCATCAAATCCTATTGATTCAATCTATGATTGCTGCTATCACATTGTGGGAGAGCGTGGGTGTTTGCATCGCGAATAAGGGATGTAATGCATAGGCATTGTTGAGACTGAATACAATGATACCGATAGGTATAGATTATAGAAATCGTCTTTTTTCAGGGAGCTTATATATAGTCGATTTATAGATATAATTATAAGTGAATGCTTGAACCAAGAGAAAAAAAAGATATTCGAAGGGAGAACTTTTTTCACCTTAGAACCACTTTTTATAAGTTGTATCATTGTATCGAATCAAGGATAATTGGATTCTATAGGCAGGAAATGTTATTCCGAGACTGAGTACATTTTACGATACTATATATATATATATATATATATATATATATATGCGTAAAAAATACTACGATAGTAGAACTGATGTTCATTTAGTTTTCTCAAACTTTGAATATCTTATTAAACTTTTCGTAAATTCTACACCTTTGACATTTTTTCAATTCTTTGTGTTCTGAAGCAGGATTTCAAAACTTATAAATTCAGGATTCTTATTAACTCTTGTTATAAAATAGTTACCGTCATAAAGCTATCTAAATAAAAGTATAGGAGAAACGTAATATCTCGAAAATTTCGCTGCCTTTTTAGTTGAAAATTCAACTATTTGATTAAAAATTTATCTTTTTTAGATGAAAATTCAGCTATTTGGTTGAAAATTCAAGTCTTTTGTTGAAGATTTATCTTTTTTTTTAGATTAAAGTACGTAATTAAAATTTGAACTGAACTGATTTGAACATTTTCAAAATCTTGAATTTGTAACTTTTTTAACTTCGATTGTTTTTTTTTTCGCTTAACTTACCTTGCGTCAAGAAAAGTTGAGATCGAGCGAGTTTTTTGCACTGTCAAAAAAGAAATTTACAGAGAGGATGTTTTCTAAAATAATCATTTATTACAAGAGAAGAAGAAAATACAAAATAGCAGAAATTAAAAAGTAACCATTTGAATTACATATTTGAATAAAAAAATTATGTCGATTTTAAAAACTATTCTTAGCTTTTCAAGATTTTTTCAACCGCATGAAATTCTTTACTACCACTGTCAAGTCAAGATCAAAATCTTAACTTGACAGGCGTGAAAAATATCGATATTGTTGTTTTCTTGTCAATTCTCATTCGAATGCATCACTACTTGACACCTTTATTAGATATCTTTTAAGGTCAATCGTTCAGTACTAAAAAATTAACGTATATAAATTTTTGAAATCAGGAAGACTTCTGGACAGAAAACCCGAAAAATCGGGAAATAACAGGAACATTTTTGATGTTTTTATTATAAAACGTTTGATATGAATGAATGAGTGATTTAAGAATGTTCAATTCAGAAATCTCACAATATCATGCAATTGATTAATTTTTGTAAACAATTACTATTATGATGTAGTTATTAAACTTTTAATTGTAATCTATACAACAGATATCCCTGTAATGGAGAATAGTGAATTCTCGAAATGTTAAAATTGGGATTTTATGTAATAAACGGTCCGACAGATTATAGTTGTCTTTTTTCCTCCTAATATTGGCTTCTCGGACGTTTCTTTTCTTTGAGTGAATTGAAATTAATTTTTCACACGAAATTAAAATTGTAAATAAACTTATTGGTAAAAAGTAAGGAAGATAAGAGAAAGATACATTTTTCAGATTGTCCGAATAATCTCGAGAATTATCAATTTATATATTAAAAAAATTATTTTTAGAAATAACAAAAATTGAGACTAGAAGCAAGTTTACATTAAAAATGAAAAATAGATAAATACCGGAATAGTTATTTTTTATATTTATTATTCATTTTGCAATGAAAATTTTTTTTTTGGTTAAAAAAACATTGTTCCTAAAAGTTTACCATCAAAATTAACAGTTTTTAGGGTTTCCTGGTTCCTGGCGGGGAAAAAGGATAATAAGGGGAGGTAAGGGGGAGAGTGAAGGGAAATGAGGAGGAAGAAGGGGTGTGAGAGGAAATTAGGGGAAGCGAAGTAGGAGGGATGAGGGGAAATTAGGGGAAGCGAAGTAGGAGGGATGAGGGGAAATGAGAGGGGAGGAATAGAGGAAATGGTGGGGAATAAGGCGCGGGGTATATGGATAGTGAGTGGAAGTGAGAAGTGACGAAGTAAAGGAAAATGAGGGTATCCGAAATCAAGGGGAAATAGGGGAACTGAGGGTAAATGAGGGAGAAGTTGAGGTAGTGAGAGAAAATAATGGGCGAGGAGATGGAGGAATAAGGGGGACATGAGGTGAGGTAGTGAGAGGAAATAATAAGCGAGGAGATGGAGGAATAAGGGGAAATAAGAAGAGGGGAAGTAGAGGGAATGATAGGAAATAAGGAGCGAAAAGAGGGGTAGTGAGGGGTGTGGAGGTTAAGGGAAATATGCGTAGGGAAAGTAGGGGAAATGAAAGGATATGAGGGAAGGGGAAGTAGAGAAAATTATTGGAAGAGAGGGAGGAGACTGAGGGGAGGTGTAGTAGGGTAGTTCGGGTGAGTATGGGATTTGGAAGGGAGGGGGAGGGGCGAAAGGAGAAAGAAGGAGAAGTGGGGAAAAGTAGAGAAGGAAGATGTGGGGAAAGGGGAGTAAGAGGAGGAATGGTGGGGGGGGAGTTTGAAAAGGAGACGTAGGGGAGGGGAAGAATTGAAGTACTTAACTAACGTGTTAATAGAGGCTTCGAAACCCTCTTTAGTAGGAGCGCGACGCCTACTTTTATTTTTTTTTTAAAGCACTATACGCATATTATTTCTGCAGGGTGAATGCTGAAATTTGAAATAGGCATGGTTAATATTTTTACGGAAAATATTTCTACGAAAATTTTTTACGATCTAAGATTTGAAATTAAGAATGTGGCCACTGGCCAAGCTCAACAAGTTTGTGTGAACCTAATGTGTGATTGATATTTAGTGAAAAGTAATAAAATAAAAAAATATTGAGGGAATATATTTTGCGTAATATTTTTCTTCTCTTTCTTATTATCAGAATGGATTTAAATCTACTCTGATGCATACATCATCATTAGAATAATTATTATTACGTTATATAGTTTACTTGCGATCGGAATATTTCTCCAAGATTTAAATATTATAAACGGCCACCCTGAACGCTACGATAACAAACAAGTGATTTCCAACCCTACCCATGTAATTTCGAGCCTTAAATCGTGTTTACTTACTAATCAATCAATGTGGTCGCGTGACAAATAAATCCCTATGTTTGAAAACAGTGCTTATTGAAGGCGGGGTGAAAAATGACGTGACGAAGCACGCGTACAGCGTGACTGACTTTCGTGCTAAAATCCTACTTAATACCTAGCGATCTCGTCCGAGGATCGACGTGATCTATACTTATCGACTTCTGTGGATGCGATCGCGCGCGCGATCGACTTTCAATGATGAATCGTTGATTGGCAGACACAGTCTCCGGGGTTGAAAGGGAAAATGGGCATCGGGTTGTGGGGGCGGATAATAACAGGGCGGCATATCTGACTAGCGAAGATGCCTTCGACCCGGCTTTGGGCCCCCTTTGCCTTTTGCCTTTGCCTCTTGCCATGTGGCCATCGAGAGATGCTGATGGACTAATAATTACTAAAAAAACCAGTCCCTATCCCACGAGCTCATCGAAAATGACGGTCCGCTTCGCCTATTCAAGAATCAGACGAGATCGTCGTCTAGCGGGACATTAATAATAATATCGCGGACGGCCATTGAATTAACATATCATTACGGCCCTATTAGCAATATTAATTTGGATAACATTGTGAGTTTTTACCCTTTCCACAAATTACATTAGTTATCGCTAATTTCAACATCATGATGATACGAAAGGATTAGATGAAGGATTATGAAATTCATTTTTATTCAATCTTCATGTAACTAAGGAATTTATTAGAAAAATATAATATTGTATAACAAAATTTAAAAACCCAAAATTGGGTGCATTTTGAGTTCCGAAAATGGGAAACAAACAATTTGTTGAAGCAAATATATTTTTCTCCTACAATATGCATTGAGTAGGGGAAAGTGGGGTATGGTGTCAGTGGGGGGCATGGCGACTCTTGCAAATAATGCTGGTGTTTGTTCATTTTCATATTAATTTTTTTGCGTAACATAGCTTTCTTTGGCACTCAATGAAGATATTTTGTTTTTTAAAAACTAATATAAAACTCAAGGAACACGAGCATTATTAGCGCAAGAGTCACCGTGCCCCGTACTGGCATAACACCCCACTTTCCCCTACCAA